>JAWZSL010000024.1:7600000-7750000 GCA_034769285.1 Lutjanus argentimaculatus
CAGGCAGAAACCTCGGACAGATCCATGACTCATGGTAGGCGGTGATCTGACGGCACCGGTTGGGTTGAGAGGAAAAGAGGAGAAGGGGAAGAAAGAGGGGAGGTGGGAGGGGTGGAAGAGGCTGCAGCATTTCCGGATGTCGTTGATGGCTTTCACTTTGCATGGTAAAGTTTTAACTCGCATTTGTCGAGGCAGTGACAAACTGTTTATTGACCTGTTTTCTAAAATGTTTCTGGGCCAGTGTAGTATCCTTTATACAGTTATGTGGGTTTTTAGTGCAGGTCTGCCTCGGGGGGTCAAAGGTCACAGGCATTCCTTGTTGGATTTGGCCTTGGCCCCTATGTGTAGAGATTTCTCTGGATTCTCTGAATCTTTTAATGATATCATGTATTGTAGATGGTGAAAGCTTAAACTGTTGGACTATTTGGACACAGTGGTGAACCTCACATCATCCTTGCTTGTGACCCACTGAGCCCTAGAATACCATATCATGATACTATCACCTGTTAAAAGGTTTACTTTTGAATGTTCCAATGAATGTTTTTGAGCATTCAACAATTTTCTCAGTCTTTTGTTGCCCTGTCCCAACTCTTTTGAAACGTGTTGCAGGCATCAAATTAAGAATGTGTATATTTACATAAAACAATAGTTAATGAGTTTGAACAATCAATATATATAATATTCAATATTGTCTTTGTGCTGTTTTCAATTGGATGCAAGTCAAAAATTATTTGCAAATCACTGCATTCTGTTTTTATTTGTTTTACAAAACATCCCCTTTTTTTGGAATTGGGGTTGTATTAGATGACAAAGAAGACAAAATGTAGAAGGATTAAAATTTGTGTGAAATTTAAGACAAAACACAAACTTTATGTAGAATTTATTTATGCAAAAATACTTTTTATACATTCTAAAGTTTTTGGAAGGTGCACACACTGAAACAGATCGGCCCAAACACTGACTCTGATTCATTCAAACACACCAAGGTTGGTAAAAGTGAGTTTGGAACAGCAGTAAACAGTTGTTTCACCTCATAAGTGTCCTGTAGTAGTGCAACCATACGGAAAGGGACCAATGCATGACTTGGTGCACAGAACACTGGCTGCTGACAGTGAGTCATACATTTCTTCAAGCCAGTTTGCCATTGTCTGAATTTGTTTTTTTAAAAGCATGTAAAATACCTTGAACATCTTAAAACACCTCAAAATAAAACCTACCTAATTACATAATAATCATGTCGAGCTCTTTCAATGCAGTAAAATACAGTAATTACTATACATTTCATTAAGACATAAAATTTATTATATTCAATATTTATAGTGGTTATCAATCACTTGTTGATTAAAACTCAGTGTTCTTTAATTTTCAGTGTAAACAATAAAAACATTGTCCGTAAAATAAAATGTCCCTCAGCTCAAAACGTCAAACTCGACTTGACATTTTAATGCTCTTAGAATCCAGCCTGGGAAGGATGCGCTCTTGTAAATATTTTAACAGCTTAATACATCTCTTATGTTGGTGCTGACTGTGAAACAAAAACACCTGAAAAGGTATACCTGAACACAGTGATAAAATACTCAGTATTTACTTGCTGGAAATTAATATAGGTTCAAAACTGTCAAGCTAAAACAGCCATTTCCAGTCACGAGGAAATGTCTTCTTACAGACGAGTGTCGTCCTCTTCACCAGGGTCAGCTTTGAGTTTGGCCAGAGCAGCGTGTATCCTGAACTGTGTACGAGACTCCATGGAGTACTCTTTGTAGTTGTGTCTACAATCAAAAACAGCAGAGACGGTTAAAGAGTGACAGAAAAGGGGAACTACACCTTTACCCAAAGTCTTAGATGAAATGGACTAGGACTGCTGTTTTATTAATACTGATAATTTATTACACACTGACTGCCAAGATGGTCGTTTGTCAACACTGCCAACCTATTAACTGTCAAGGACACCTGCAATAATTTTTTTTGTCTACATATTCCAAGGTATTGTTCAGATTTTGTTTTTTTGTGAATCAATTCCTGATATATATCCAATAGGAGCAGAGGGTTGATGTGCTGTATTTTACTTTGTCCTTTTGCTGGATCTATGCGGCAGGATTAAACCGTGCCTCCGATGTTGAATGCAACAAAGAAGCGGTTATAAAGTAGTAACTTACTTGGCCTTGTGCAGTAGTTTAATAGCCTCGTCCCTTCTGCCAAGGTCTATGTAGAGTATACTGAGCTCCACCAGACAGTTGGGCACCAGGTAGTGGTCATACTTGATCTTCTTCTCACTGAGCACACACAGAAAAAAGGTGAATTAACTGTTGCTGTCACATACAGTAACATCTTACACATACATTTGGTCAATGCCCTATATTATGCTGTGACATCTTCAGTAAACCGCATCAGTTTTGTTTTTCCTTGCGCAGAAGTAACTAATTTTGACATGAATAAAGATACAGATGTTTCTCCCAAGACCTGCTAAGCATAAGCAGTTGATGTCAGAGTAATTTCAAATAATGTCATTCTTGATATGTAAATATTCACAGTGACCTGATGGGTGAGTTGAGAGGATTTTATTGTGGCTGAGCAAACACGACATTGTCAATACTTCCAGTTCAGAGACGTCTTTAGACAATTATTTAAATGACAGACAGGAGGAAAAGCTTCCGTTTGGATTTAAGAAAAGCAAAGCAAGCACTGAATTAGAAAGTCTTTTCAATGATGTTTGAACCTGCTGTATTTTGTTATTTCTATGTTATTCTTATCCGGTGAACAGCACAGGGTTCACAAAAAGGATTGCCCATGCACGGTTGCCCAGGGCAAGTAAAATGCCATGACAGACTATTTTGAGCATTGATTAATGGTTAAAGCAATGGGAAATGCTGTTTTCAGTCTGACTGTTCAACTGAATATCCTAGGGTTTTGGACTGACAAACATTTAAAGAACATTTTAAAATCATCAGCTTGGACTTAAAAAACTTTTTCACTGTTTTCTGTAGATGTTGCAGCCCTAGATCAAACATGACAATTGACTTTAACTTGTTTTGGAAAAGGAGGTTGCACTTCAACACCAGGGTTCGGCACATAGCCTTCAGAGCGTTTGCCGTGCTATGTAGGTTCAAACTGATAATATACACAAGGGCAGAGACAGCACACAGCTGGGGGTTGGACCCTTTTCCTATGCTTCTAGATACAGCGACCAATTACAGACAACTCTGTTAGATACAACATGAAACTATTCCAGCCCACCATTAAGACCATACACTAAAGAAACACATCCTCAAATGATAATCCTCACCTAAAAAGCATTTTAAGCTGAAATCATCATGAAGTCCATTTGGTGCCATGCTATTACCACACTAGACTCCAAGACTTGAGATGTGCTACCTCTCATTTTTTGGGATATGCTAGCTTTAACTTTTGTTGTTATTTGATAACCACTAATAAATAAAACTATTTGTACAGGGGCAAGTACAAATTGACTTTGGGCATGTAGATTTCTGACCCACTTGCCAAACCAGAGTGGAAAAGAGTTGAACAGCTTACCCACATGTAAAACGAGTCCACTGGAGCTCACCTGGAAAAGACTTTGTTGAAGCATTCCTCAGCGGCCTGGAAGAGACCCTGGTTCTTCAAACACAGACCCTTCAGCAGGTGGATCAAACAGCGGTCATCCACCAAATACTCATTTTCTGTAGAGGAGGGAGCAGACTCATCGGCACAGCAGACACACAGATGTATTTTAGATGAGGAGGGTTTGTTCTGGCACCGTTTTTTTAATAAATGTTGTGTATTACCTGTAGACTCCAGCAGGGTGCGCTCTGCCTCTGTCAAAGTCTGCATCATGCCCTCAGTCAGCTCTGGTTGTTTGCTGATCATACTGAAACCGTTCCACATGTACATCATCTCCTGTAATGAAACAGCAGATGCTGTTGGAAGGCTCTGTGACTCGAAACATACTGTCTGTTGTGTGAGTTTGTTTTTGTGTGTAGTCTTTACCAGTACTGGCACTGGTAGCTTGATTGGGCAGGGAGCCTTGTAGCGCCTGGCTTTGCGGATAGCAAACTTCTCAGTTGGGGGAGACTTCCCTGCTATCTTCTGCTTGAAGGTAGGCACTTTTCTAAAGACACAGGAAAATAAAAAAAAAAAGTCAATTAGAGGAGAAGACATGGGGTCTGAATTAGTGAGACAGTGCCCAACGACTTCTGATATACTTGCTTATAAACTTGCCTTTAGGGGCAGAGTAACAAGGTGCAAACACAAAAGGGATATTGTACAAAAGACCCCAAAGTTACAAGTTAGTGATATTAAAAGAGCATTATGTGACAACTGGTGTCTCAAAAAATGAGTACTGCAGTACAAAATAGCGAGTTGGAGTAAGAGATGATATATTAAATATGTTGAAATCCTATTTAATATACAGTCTATGGTTGAAGCCAGTTGTTTCCACCCACCCACCTCCTCCTCAGGCTCGCAGGAGCGCAAGATGAGGCAACATTGTAATTGGACAATAACAAGCAACGTTGAGTCCTACACTCTAAGTTGATCAGCTGTCAGTTGTCTGTCAGTGTAAAGCTAAGCCTGTTATCCTGAAAAGAAAAACCCACTGCTCTGAAAATACACACTCTTAAAATATTGCTCTATTTAACCGTTAAATCTACTCCTTCTAAAAGATTATTAATAACTTCTTCAGAGTCATTAACGACACAACCTCACTCTGTGAATATTAAACATTAATTTGAACCATAATTAACTGAAATGGGCAAACAATAACACAAGTTACAGGCCGAAATAAAAAAATTCAAAGGAGGACACTGCAGCTGTAATGTTTGCTGACAGAGAAGCCAGAATATTGACTTTGCATGTTTCCTTAATCTCCAGTGACACAGTCACGGTCGTATTATTATTTAGTACAGTAAATATATTACAGATTCCTCCTTTAGGAACTGTTGCGCATATGGTGTTTTTATGCCTAATGTCCTGTTAAAGTATCTGTTTATTCAGTGCTGGTAATGTTATCTGGGGAGACACTCCCACCTGCTGGTCATATAATGTAACTGACATCACGCATCAAAATGCTTCAGTGGGTCAGTTGGGAGACGCACTATGGTTGCACAATGGAGTGTAGTTACCTCTCATTACAAGTGATCTCTGCGTGCATAAAGAAGAGAGAGTAGTGTTTATGTTGTGTCATGTCATTGCAAAATTGAAAGCTCTTCCAGAAGATATGGCAGCTTTGGCCAGAGATGTATTCAGCTCTGATCTACCCCTCAGCAGATACACTTCTTTTAATCCTCCAGGATCCCACAAAGTACACAGAATGGTCTATGAACAATCCTACTCGCCTTAGGACAACAACAGTGTATTTCTGAGCTAAAACACAGAACAATTACAGTGTGTTTGTTTACCTAAAGAGCTCAACCTCATCCTCCCCAAAAGGCCTGGCCTCATCTTTAGGCAGCATGCTGAGGTAAGCAGCTTTCATGTAAACATACATGGCCTGACAGAGAGAAACATAAAGAAAAGAGTCACTCATTCACTACTAGATCATCACATACTTTTGCACTGAGAGATCATCCAGCTCAATGCATTCTGATCTTCTCTGGCCTGTCTTGTGTGCTGTACCTTGGACCAACGGCTCTCCTGGCTCAGCAGGTCCGCGTAGAAGTATGCCATCTTCCATGCTCGCTTATAGGTGAAGCACCACATCAGCTCCCAGTAGCACATGTGGTGGAACTGCTTCCACGCCTGCTGAGCCTTGCAGCCATCTTCAAAGAGCGCCACCGCCTACATTAGATAGGACATAAATAAGGACAAGTGCCGTGCATGCAAAGCAAGCTGAGTATCCCCGGCCTTTGGTGTCGCTGCTTGCTACTTTCTTGAGACCTGCTCATCCAGACACTTCAGACTTCAGTCTTTTTACTGAAGTACTTGACTTAAAATAAATACACATTGTAACCATTTTATCACTGGACTGATATGCAGTTAGATGCAGTGCGTCTTGTTTTTTTTTTGCATGTAGGGGAATGGGACTGTAACAACAGTCTGTACTGTTGCTTTAACCCAATTTTTTAATGTAAATAGAAGAATAAAACAGATGACACATGGTGTACAGTAAACAGGTAACAGAAACCTCTTATAATATTATGCTTCGGTGAAGACAAACAACAAACAGGACGCTGCCTGTCCATCACTGCCATCTTGACAAAGTGGTTCTTGGCTGTGGCGTTTTAAGTTGAAGTCTTCATGCAGTAGTTTTCCTGCTGTGATAAGACATTTTCAATTTGTGGATCTTTACAGGGCGCTACATTGCTTGGTCTCTGTCTAAAATACACTTAAGGTGCAGGGTTTTAGTAGCTCCTCAGGCAGCTAAATATGTATCTGCCTGTCACAGCCTGAGGGACTCACAACCATTATGGGTTAAACTGTAATATACTACAATATATTTTATATGTATAGAACTTGCATACATGCAGATGACACCAATGTAATTAATAGGTATATATGTAATATGTAATTTTCTGTAGACTGCTTTGGCAACAACATATTTTTGTTCATGCTGATAAAGCTATTGGAATTTAAAATTTAATTTGACTTGGAGTTACATAAATACATACATATATAAATGCAGATAGACAGAGATTTATTGCTTCATAGTCAGATATCTAACAGTGGCCACTGCTCCTCTTTAACTTTGGGGATAAAACATGGCATTAATATTACCACAGTAAAAGTATTCATGCTTCACTCACTCCAAAGAAGATATGCAATCACTTACAATTATGTAAAGTTTGTAAGAGCATAATGCTCTATTAAAAACATTAAATGTGCAGGAAATAAAACATAAGTCACCATTCTGTTAAGTCATGTAACTGACACATTTTATGAAACACACCTCATCAATGTTTCCCTTGATCTCTTCGGTCCTGCCTGCAAAGAAAAGGAATATTGCTCCCTAGACAGAGGAGAAAAAAGTGATTTCAGCCTACAGCGTTGTTCAATATCACACATCAATCTACTGTGTGTTAAACTGTCATCAGACCTAAGAGTGATTACTCTTGGCGGTGTTTGACCAAGACATTTCTATTTGGGGTTTGGTACACATCGTGTCAGAGCTTTGAGTTTGTTCTCTGGGATGGGCAGGCATGTAGGTAAAAGGTGGAGTGGAAGCAGGGATTGTGAATTTACAGGAATGTGAGTCAGGTGGAGTGGTGTGATAGTCAGAGGTGTGTGTGTGACGCAAGGTATGATGGTGTAAGGATTCAGGGTGCAGCAGAGGAGACTGCACGAGTGGAAGGTGGAGAAAGTATGAGGTGGAAGTGATCTGGGTGGGGATGATTTTGAGTGTGACTGGACAATAGAGAGAAAATAGAAACAGTGTGAGTGGAGGAGGGATTTGTAAGAAAGTGCTGATGTACAGCTAATATTACGTATTATGTATTACGTAGCTATGCTTATGACATCCGTCTGTGAGACCTGAATAGCACACGTTAACAGCTTCATTACCAGAAACAACGTCCACAGTTTTGCCTATAAAGTGATTTATTCTGGAAACAGATGATCCTTATTGCCACTCACCCGTGGGTAGCGGAGCCGGAAAGGTTTCAGCAGGCTTTCAGCTTCAGCCACATCTGCCTCACCCGTCCCTGAGAGGATCGAACAGATATGATATGATGTATGATTGATCACACAGAAATCATCCTAGGAGTCAATAATGTTTGGAATTCACACTTCATTACATAATCACAATCTCAGATGCATGTAATGCCTGGACGGGGTACAGCACTACCTAGTATGAACGTGAGAAAGGTGTAGTAGCAGAGTAGCAGCAAAGCACACAGCATGGAGCGCAGATTCATCCCTGTCGCACCATCAGTAGCAGGGACAGACCATATTCCTAAAACAGTTCAAAATCAGTTTGGAAAAGTTCTGAAACAGTTATGAGTGAATACATAATGGAGGTAATAAATTAATATCACACCTTGTCTCCAGAGAAGCCTGCAAACTCCAAAACTTTGAGTATCCGTGGAGGAAATAGAGAGAGTGTCTGTAAATAAAGAAGACCTGATAAACTGTAGGGTACAAACACACAACATTTAGTCAGCTGATGGTGTTTGAAGATTCTTTTGTGACGTACCAGATTAAATGCTCCTATTCCAAATGATATACCTCCTTCTAAGTGAACGTGGCTGGGTCCTTTGAGACAGTTGGGAGATTTTATGAGGGAATGCAGTTCTCTGGATGAAAAAGCAACTATGTCAATTGCATAAAAACACAGCTCAGCATAATAACCTACTAATGCACAGCATAATGACACGTGACAATGCCAAAAAACTTTTACTACTCTGCACTACCAGAGTCAGGAAACTTGTGACATACAGATTTCAAGATATCCTGACTTTTAGTCCTCTGTATAGGTAAAGCTCCATAAGACTTGATCCTACATATCCCATAATGCAACCCAACGGTTCTTTTTTTACCACCTCCTTCAACTTTGTAACAGAGGCTTTCTATTACAAAATTTAGACTATGTCCGAACTTCCATACTAACATGCTATTTAGTGCACTAAAACAGAGTGTGAGATGTTTTAGTGTATCCAAAAACCAATAATACAGGAGGTGCACAGTCTTTCCAGGTTATTATTACAGTATGCAAGCAGTGGACACCACACCGACATAACTATCCCACAATGCAATGCAGTAATGATGACAACAGCAACAATATAACAGACAAAGGCAGACAGCAAACAAGGCAGCTCGTGCATAATGTCAAAAACTCAATTTTCATGTTATATAAGGTCTCACTTTGCTATGTGTAATATATTTTTAAATTAGTTCCTTGATGGCATGGGTTACAATGGTTACATTTCTCCAACTGGCAAGGAGGCTCACAGGAAGTCACATGATTCACGCTGTGACTTTTCAAAAAGAATCATACTACTGTTTATTTATACAATTTTTTTGTTTGAACAGTAGTACACATTTTGGGTATGCAGTGCATAGTATGTGATTTCAGATGCAGCATTAGTCTCCAAATCCAAACAGAGATAACCCAGGTGACATCACTATGACATCATCAGGGTTATATTTTTTAGAAAGTTGCCTCCAAAACTACAGAAGGTATTATACAACTGTTTTCACAGGCTTAATTGTTCTCTTCTTGATTAGTAAACTGAACTTAATTTGTAAAAAATGGTGTAGTGCCCCTTTAATATTAACCCCTACTGCAAATTTTATATATACCATGTTGCTCATTCACATTACACACCACTGATAATCACTCAAAAATCTGCTCTGTTTTTTCTAATTACTTACTTGTAAATTAGGTAACTGTTTCGTACTTTGATCCCTCCTTTGATAAAACTCACCATGTTCTCATCCTGCAAAACAAAACAAAAAATGTAAATAAGGTGGGAATTAATGAAAAAATAAAAATATTTAATTCAGTCACTTTAAATGGAATGCTTATATTAGATTTAATTCAGGGCTGGGTGATATAAATATATTCTACTGATATTGTAATATGAGACTAGATATCACCTGGGATTTTGGATATTGTTATATTGTGATATGGCATAAGTGTTGTCTTTTCCTGGCTTTAAAGTCTGAATTACAGTGATGTACTTTTCTGACTTTACCAAACAGCTATTCTGTTATTTGCCTTTACCCACTTAGTTATCATATATCCACATTACTGATGATTATTTATCAAAAATTGATCAATATATCGTATATCATAGAAGAGACAAAAAATATCAAGATATAATTATAAGCCATATCACCCAGCTCAAATTCAAGTATCACAATTTAAGACACCATAAGTCAAACTTTCCTGCTACATATTCAATGAACACTTTTAAATTATACACAGTCCTGACAACCTGAACAAACGTGGAAACTTTGTTTTTGTGTTATGTAGATACATCATAGGATTGTTTCTGAGTCTTAATAAAAGCAGATAAGCCCACTGCACCTGTAGGAAGGTGAGAGCAGCTCTTTGGAGTTGGCACTCTGCATAACACACCTCAGCATGAAGCTGCACTGCAAAAACACATCCGTACACACACACACACACACACATTAAGTAATAAATAACGTAAAATGACCACAGTCAACAAGCAGATACACAAAATCTAACCCCAGATGTTATGGTGCCTTCCATTTGAACTTCTGTCAGAACTTCCGAGTTCCTAGTTGACATTTCAACTGGACCGCCCCCTGAAGTGGGGATTTCTGACTTGAAAAGTCAAGAGGAACCTCACTAACCCCAACCTCAAAATCCAAGATTGCAGCTCTGTGCAGCAACAGTAATAAAGTCTGTTTTTTAGTACTTCTGTCATTTGTGCCTCAGTAAATCAGTCGTACACACAGAAACTCTCAGTGTTTGTATGCACAAAATGCCATGAAATACATTGTAATCAAGCATTTTTTTCCCAACTTGAATGGAATGCTGTCAGCTCTGGCATGACATCATTCCCAGGTCCGACTTCCAACCTCCAAGATAAATGGAAAACACCATTAATATATAGTTGTTCTACCAGACATTGCCTCATGTATGAGTAGAATGGGTCAGCTGTTCCTGAAAGTGCACATGCACATATTTGCAGAGGCTGAACTAGATCTTGTATCTGCTAAATTTGGCATCACTTGTTTAAGTGTGGAAATTGATTCCCTGCACTAATCTCTGGTGACCCACAAGGATTTGTGCAGGGACCACTTTCTTCATTTTTTCTTTTCTATCTTTCTGCACCATCACTAATGTGCTGACAAAGCTTAAGCATTTTTTTTTAGCTACACTAGCTACATGGTTCTACGATGGCAGTGTTGGTTGGGTTGGTTGGTCCGACCACTTAGGCCAAGACTGAAATATCTCAACCACTACTGGATGGTTTGCTAAGACATTTTGTTCTGAAATTCCTGAAATTCATTCAAGATAAACTGTAAATCTTTGGTGATCCCCTGACTCTTGATTTAGGGACATCCATTTAAAGATGTCACTCTGTACAGTATGCAAAACATTACCAATGACCTTGCTATCGGCCTCAGCTGTACTTTGAGTTAAGTGCTAATTGACAAAGGTTAGTATGCTAACACAGTAAACTAAGATGGTGAAATGGTAAACATTATCCCTAACTGACATTAGGACTGCCATTGTGTCTAGCGTTTTTAAACATTTTAATGCAGAAATGTTGCATTTTATAGCTTCAAGTACAACTTCACAGAGCTGTTTTCTGTAAGGATGCTGAAGGTTAGTGGAAAACTCAGTTGACAAAAACAAAATAATTACCCTAACATTTTTACAGCCTGTTGGTGAAACAAATTTGCTATCAAACTCCCTTGCAAATGTACTGGATGGACAATATGTTAAACACCTTAAAATATGAAAATGCAATGCAAATTACACATATTCCCATCACATTAACTCTTTTTGGATGGAATTACAATGTGGTGACACATCCAAGCCCTTTACCTTCAGTTAGTGACTCTCCCACTGATTTGTTAGTCAAACCTGGGGATTTCCGTCGAAACCTGAAATACCAAACAATATTTCAGTGTCAGCAAGACATAGTGTTACTATTCCTGCTAGCCACATCTTCTCTGACACAACAATCATCCACCAACTGCATGTGTCCTTTTTTGCTATCTTAGCAGCTGCTTTAATGGCTTCTCCCATGCAAATACAGTCAAAGTGGTGGTATGGTCAGGCGATGTAAATACACTCATGTAAATTTATGGCTCATAGACTGTAGAAGAAGAGTTCGAAGGTACAGTAAGGTGTTTCAAAATATGTTAATAGAGCTTTTTTTTTTTTTTTTTTAATTCCAGTCTATGCAGTGAGTAAAATACTAAGGCTGGGTTGCACCAGAATAAATTTTAAACCTGATTAAATCATAGTTTAACTTTAAATTACGTTGCACCAACCCTTAAAACTAGCTTAAAATTAAGAAAGACTCAATTTAAACCTCAATTATCTCAATTTAGTTTTCCACTCAAACTTTAGATTAAATTTATTTCTGTTGTACAAAAACTAAGTCCAATTTACACTGTGTAATAGTGATGACTTAAAACTTACACTTACACACACAGGTTTAACTGGCTAAATGGCTGCTTTTTAAATGGATTGAGCAAAATAATCAAGTCCTAAGAATAGTAAAGGAACTCAAATGTGCTATTGTTTGTTTCAGTCTTCTCTTATTTGGACATGATTGTTTCATTAATTCATCCCTCAAGTGTTGGAGGATAAATTAGAGCTTCTGTGCCAACCCATAAGCATAGGATAACTAGACTAACTAGCATTTTTGGTATATATGTTGTAGCTAGCTACCTGGCAAACAATATATACAAACATTTTGTTAAAGAATACAGAGCAGTTTGCTAAGTACAAAATAGCACTCAAATTTATTTTTCATTTATTTACTTTCTTATTTGAAAGCATCTTCAGATCAATTAAAATTTCATTTTGGTTTAATTTGGTTCATTCTGGTCAATGACTGAATTATAAAAATACTGGATTTACTCATTTTAAACCCAGTTTTGCTTAACTCTGGTTAGAACCAATCTTAGATTAAATTAATCTTTGTTGGTGCAAACCAGCCTAAACCCGTTTAAAAAAAAACAACAACAACTATATTTTCGAGACATCCTGACCTCTGGCAGACCTCCTGGGCACTTTTCATGGTATTTCCTGCATTGCTGATGTCATCCGGCTGGAAAGTCATCATGGCCTGCATTTCCAGCACTGTGGCGTAGATAAGAGCATGGTACATACTCTCATTCACTCTACATAGGAAACATGGAGTTGCAGGATCAACATCACATGTAGCATGCAGTTAGCAAACAGAGGTAATGTTAGGAGAGCTACTCTATGGCCTACGCATTTTCCTGTTGAGAAAAGATAAAGGGTAAATATTCTCATTATTCTTCCTATCTCCTCTACCGTCCCAGCCTGTCTTGTGCTCGAGTGTTTATTTTACAGGGCTGCTTCTCTGTTGGCTGTTGAATCAGTCACACATTGGGCGTCAGCTTCAGCAAACACCTCATATCCTGGAGAACTTAAGCCTACCAGGGCCACCCTCTCAGACAGCCCGCTACTTCACAGCTCACGCCACAGAAGCTTCACCCTGAGGCCGAATACTGCTGAGTATGTATACAGCACACTACAAACTGAAACTCAGACAGTAGCAGCAGGTTTACGCCTCAGAGACATGGGATTTGTCTGTTACCTTGGCCGCAGCCTCTCCAGGCTCTCGTTGAAGTGGTTGTTAAGGAAGAGATCCAAGGCCTCCATACACTCATCCAGGCTCTCTTTCAGGGTCATCTGTGAGGAGCTGCTACACGAACATGGGTAAACACATGCACACAGTCAATGTAAATGCACTAAACTGTGACTGAGCAGTGTGCTCTGGACGTAGAGGGGGCTGCAAAGTCAACAGCAGCACGTGCACGCTGATACACCATCCATAAGTGGTCCAGGTGAGAGGTTCACAGCAAACATGCATTTCAGTTTGCTTAAAGTTAAAAGGCTGTCCCCTAAATGCAGGGTTTTCCCGGGCAAAGTTGTTAAGCACAGTGACAATTATCTTTTTAAAGGGGCCCGGCATGGGCCAGTGATGACGGCAGCATCAAGGTAGGGCCCTATAGCTTCTGTGATAGCATAACCACAAGTCAGAGTTGCAGAATTGAGAATTTTAAAAAAACATAAAAGATTTCAAAAGGCCCTACATTAAGTCAGTGCAAGAAGCTAGAGACAGAGATAGAAAATATTACTACGTAATGTGTTATCATAAAGAAATTAATTTATTCAAGTTTAAAAAAATCAACAACTATAGTAGAGTTTTACAAAGAATCTGACAATGCACAGTCTTGAATGTTGTGTTTTTTAACAACAACAAAAGAAATTAAATTGCAACTTTCTTGACTTGTAAAATTATCTTTTGAATTGACAAAGATCACATGTGAAATTCATCGCACAATTCAAACAGGAACACAAAAGTATTTGTTTCTCACCGTTGACTACTGGACATATTTTTTGCCGAAATAAAGTCAGATGGGGGACGCTAGAAGGGGAGGGACCCTGCCTCTCCATAGTGCATTCACATTTTAAGCAAAAGATGTCACTGGTGAGCTTTCCAAACTTTATATCCAGGTTTCCAACCCAGTAGCTTCGCTGTGACTGTTGTTTAAAGGGGCACCTTAAAAACACATACGCTGAAAATAAAGTTTGCCAATATTAGGCCCAGTAATACACTGAGAGACACCCTGAAACACTGTGCTGATGCAAATGACCTGTCCTTAGTCCTGCCTCTTTTTGCTCTGTGCTCCCAATAGTTGAGCTGGCTTGGTAACTCAGTCAACTTTCTTCTTTCCTGTTTCCTGTAGGCCACTTGGACGTGCTATATGCTAGGCTCATGCAAAAAAGAAAGCCAAATTTTGAAGACAATTAAAATATGTTGCTGTGGGATCTGTACAAGTGACATATAAGTTAGCTAACTAGCCAGCTAAAATATGACTTTATGTTGGTTTTGTGGGAAAGGAGAAAGATGACTAAGCTTATTCAACTGATATTGGAGCACAGAGCAAAAAAAGGGGCGAGACATAGGAGGGGTCAGAGGTAGGAAGCTGGCCTCCCCAGGGGAGCTTCAATCAGGGCTCACTGAATGGAAATGGGGGGGGGGGGGAGATATATATATTAGTTATCAAAAGGAGATCACATAGAATAGCCTAAAAGGATGCGGTTTGGTTAAAAAGATAGCCCAGAGACAGCCCACTGTAGTTTTGGGGAATTTTATTGTTCTTCCCACAGTCAGAAAATGATAAATGCCTTTGGACAGACTTATCTGATGTAGTTAGGTCCCATAGACATCCGGGAACTGAACAAAACAAAGCAAGTAAACTAGGTGGTTATCTCCTCAACATGATCATCATAAATAAAGTGCTGTCAGTATTATCAGCTGTTTTGTTTACCAAGATCCTGAGTTGTCGGGAAAATATGCAAAACTATACTAGACTGGAGCAGCGATCCCCCACTGCCAGCGACTTTAAATCACCTGGCACTGTTTTCTGACAACTGCTAGACAAAGACTGAAGGAAACGAGGACTAAAGCGGATTATAAGCGTTTCCTGGTGCAAGTGAGGGGGATTTTTAATATTTTTAGGTGCAGGTTTGTCAACATTATCTCACGAGATGATCAAGAAAGCGCAGAAACCGGGAGACAAGTGCGACTTTTAACGCGTCAATGAATTTCCAGTTGTCTGTACTCACTTTTGTGCAGCATTTGCGCCTTTCCCATTGGACATGGTCTCTCTCCGGGCGGCGTGCCCCAACACCTGTTAGGAGCTCAGCGGTACTCGCGGAAAATCAAGATGCATTCGCCGCTTAAAACTGTGAGACCAAGCTGTCAAACAACAAGGACAAGTCGGCGTCAAGCTACAAAAAAAAAAGTTTCCTGTTGGTTAAATTCACGTAAAGTGCTCCCGGGTGAAGGCATGCGTCCATCTGTGAGGATCCTGCAGTTTGAGCGCACGGAGACGCACCTGACTCCTCCTCTGTGACATCACTGCCACGCACACATTAAACTGAGTGAATCACAGGGTCAGGTGCAGCTCCCAGTCATGTCCTCATCTGGGCAGATTACACTAATATTTGATGGAAATTAGAGAGAGTAGGTCCTCCAAGCATGGCCCGAAATGAACTTTCTGTCCCAGATTCTGCTCTCAGGTGTACCAGACTTAACAACCATTGTCCCAAACTGAAGTTCATTTTTCATTTTACCTGATAAATATAATAAATATAGGTCAATAACTTTGTTTCAGTAACATCATTTCATGTACTCACTCTGGTCAACCATAGAAATGAAAAACAAATTAAAACTTGTAGTAAAACCCTCTGTGTATTTTCCACTCCCAGTTAAATGTCAGAATTGTATGAAATCACATCTATGAAGGTTTTGGCAATAAAAAAAATGGTTTGACAGTTTTGTTAAACCAAATTTTAAACAAAATCTTTAGCAAAAGAAAGCACAAATGTCAAGAATGTATTATTTTTATTTATTTAATTTAATGGGATTGATAAAATTAAGACCCATGTCTTGATAACTGTGACTTCTGGACTTTTCTTTGCTTGAAGAACATTTGGTATGTTTACAGTATGTTTAAAGAGCCACTAACCACTGACAGAAATATAATATAATATAATAATTTTGTAATTATATAAAATATCAAATGAAATATGTTGCTGACAGTGTCAATTCAGTGTCCTTTTAGTCAGTTTGCACAGGAAGAAGCTTATTTTCCTGTGAGACCAAATGACCCATAAAAGTAGATTCTTTGCTATTAACAGGAAATTAATGAGTAACTAGTTTGGTGCCACAAAGCAGCTGATCAAAACTAAGGAGGGTCACAAGATTCATATCGCTCTCTGTTCACATGAAGTGTTAAATTATAGTCACTTGGGGGCGCTGTCCACCAATAACACATCACCTTAACGTGCATTTGCAAATATGCATCAAATCTTGCATCATACCAAGCTGGAGTATTAAACTGGACTTTACATTTCACACCCCTCATTTAATCCCTGTAGTTGTTATTTTCATATATTTAATTAATGTAGACTTTACATTGTGCATTGCAGTCAACCTTTTATTTTATTTTTTATATTTTCATACACCTCGTTACTTTGTCCATTGTACCATCGATGTTTCCTTTGTACCATCATTTAAAGTCAAAGTCAACTTTGTCAATTCTGCCAAATGCACAGGACATATAGAGGATCAAAATACTGTGTCTCTCAGACCTCGCTGATGTAAACATACAAGTGCTTTAACAATAACAAGGGTAAAAAAAAAATACTAGGATAGTAACAAATATGCTGAAAAAAGTAACTAAATCCTAAAAAATACAAATAATTCAACTTAAGCAAAGGGTCAGGGGAGACAATAACAAGGCACAGATAAATACCACAAAAATAAAAACTGTAGAGACAACAAGGCACAGATATAGAACAAGAACTACAATGATATGAACTACAATAAATAATTATAGTGCAAATAAGACAAAGCCTGTAAACATAAAGGCACATTCATAAAGTTCATAATTCACTGACAACTGGTCACAGTACAGGCAAATGGGGATAATAAAGTATCAGTCACACAAAGACACAAAGATGTTCCAATACCATTTTTCCTTCCTAATACAAATTTACATACCTGAACTGTGCGTGTCAGCCAATACGTACTGATAGTGCACTAAAAAAAACTTTTAAAAGTACTACTAATCCTATATGGGTCCTATATATGATTGTCACCATTGCTGTATGGCCTCTTTGTAAAACTCTTTGTAAAACATGAAGAAATACATACAGAGAATGAACAGGAAAGAACATGGCTTCACTATCTTGGGGAAAAAATGACTTATAGTACACGGCTGGGATATAGCAGGGTCCCATTTCAGAGTCAATAAATTATGTGTTATCGAATCAATGCATACATTTATGTACTGGCCAGTACCAATAAAGCATCTTAGGCAGCATTGGAGGCATTTTCCAGTGCTGGTATCAGTATTGTAATAACCCTAATAAATATAATGCCTGTGGAGCTCCCCGTCGTAAGACAAAAGCAAATAAATGATTAAACAGGCCTCTGTTGTCCATTTTATCACAGCCTGGCTCAATGGTGTGTGACAAAAAAGGGAGACCACACAAATTTGGATTTTGCCTTCAACAGATCAGTTAAAGGAGCAACCACAGTTGAAAAGTTTCGGCAAAAACATCGATAATAACCGACTAGGCCCAAAAACCTCATTAGCTCCTTTTTAGTGGTAGGAGCAGGAAACTCATTTATAGCTGAAACCTTGGCATCAACTGGCTTCACATGACCCTGACCAACTACTTTACCCAAATATGTCACAGTTGCTTTTGCAAACTCACATTTAGCAAGATTTACAGTCAGATTTCCATCAGCTAGACGTTCAAACAAAGCTCTAATACGACTCAAATGATCTTCCCAGGTATCACTGTATATTACCACGTCGTCTAGGTAAACGGCACAGCCTTCAAGTCCATTTACCACCAGGTTCATCAGTCGTTGAAATGTAGCAGGTGCGTTGCGTAATCCAAATCCCATAACTGTATATGAATACAGGCCGGATTGTGTTATGAAAGCAGATATTTCTTGGGCTCTTGGAGTCAATGGCACCTGCCAGTACCCTTTCAACAGATCAAACTTGCTGACATAATTTGCTGCACCAACTTGATCGATACAATCCTCAATTCTAGGCAATGGATAAGAATCAGGTTTTGTTACAGCGTTTACTTTGCGGAAATCTGTGCAACATCGAGGAGATTTATCAGATTTTTCAACGAGCAAACAGGGAGATGCCCAGCTTGAAGAAGAGGGAACAGCAATGTGGTTTTCCAACATATACTTTACTTCACTGTCAATAACTTTTCGTTTCTCTTCAGAGACTCTATAGAACCTCTGACGAATTGGTTTGGCCTCACCAACATCAATGTCATGTTCAATCAGAGTAGTTCTTGAGGGGGTGTCCTGAAATAGTGAAGGATAACTTTGGATTAACTCAATTAACTCTGATCGTTTATCAGCATTCAAATGAGCTAACAAAGCATCTAACTTTCGAAGAGACTCAGAGTTCTTCAGACGACCACGAAGAACAGAATCATCCGGTGCTGCCACATCCTCCTCCCCCCTAAAGATGACTGCACCACTGTACAGGAATTCAACACAGGACTTATATCTGAGGGAGAAACACCTGAGACATCAGACTTTAACTGAGCTGATGTTCGAGCATAATACGGCTTCAATAAGTTTATGTGGCAGAGCTGATTCCTCTTTCTGCGATCTGGAGTAGCTATCAGGTAATTCACCTCAGATAACTGACGTACAACTGTGTAAGGACCAACAAACTTTGCTTGAAATGGCGAACCAATAACGGGCAACAAAGCAAGTACTTGATCACCTTCACTAAACTGACGTTTTTCAGACTTTTTGTCATACAAATGCTTCATTTTGGTCTGAGATTCCTCTAGGTTTTGTTTTGCCAATTCACCTGCCAAATAGAGTCTGTGTCAAAAACCATTTACATAATCGATCAAATTTGAGGGCGGCTCATCAGTCAACCACTCGTCACGGAGCACCGCCAAAGGTCCACGTACCTTGTGACCAAAAACAAGATCATTAGGACTAAATCCCGTGCTCTCCTGGCACACTTCCTTTGCTGCTAGCAGTAACCATGGTAACCCCTCCTCCCAGTCGTTACCCATCTCGGTGCAGTAAGAACGCATCAATGACTTAAGAGACTGGTGAAAACCGTTCTAAAGCACCCTGACTTTGTGCGTGATAAGCAGAAGCTTGGTTATGCTTGATGTTTAACTGTTTCAGAACTTGTGCAAATAAGCGTGAAGAAAAATTAGATCCCTGGTCACTCTGAATGATTTTAGGAATACCAAATATAGCAATAAACTGAGTTAAGGCTTTAACCACAGATTTAGCTGTAATGGTTCGCAAAGGATAAGCAGCAGGATAACGTGTAACCTGGCACATAACTGTCAACAGGTACTCTGAACCAGATTTTGATCTCGGCAAAGGTCCAACACAATCAATGATCAAATGTTCAAACGGCAGGGAAATGTATCCACGGCAGGGATCGGAAACAGAGGAGCAGGCTTAATACACTGATTAGGTTTACCTGTCAGCTGACATGTGTGACACGTCTTAATGTAAGCAGAAACGTCACGCTTAAGACGAGGCCAGAAAAAATAGCGCAAAATGTGACGATATGTTTTACCAACTCCCAAATGTCCAGTTTGGTCATGAGAACACTTCAACACATCATTTCGGTATTTAATTGGCACCACTATCTGGATAACTGGATCACCTACACAGTCAACCCCTTGGGGAACCCATTTACGCACCAACACATCATTCTGCAGGAAATAACCAGAGGCAGCACTTTTAGCCTCACTGCTAGGCCTCACCTGGTCAAACATGTCACCCAGAGAATCATCAGATCTCTGCTCAGAAATAAGCTCTTGCTGAGAAACTGGAAGAGAAACAGGAACATGTAAATGTGTCATATCATTTTCCTCTTTATCATCTGAAAAGCTAGAGCTAGAGTTAACTTTAGACATTGCCCGTGTCACAGCGCAAGACACAAAAACGTCAGGAAACTCATTTTTACAATCATCAGGTTCATTTACTTCAATGTTAGGCTTAGGAGGAGGGAATCCATCAGCCCAAACACGGTTTCCAGCCAAATCATTTCCAAGTAGTACATCAACTCCATCTATAGGCAAGGCAGGCCGAACACCTATCTGGATATCACCATTCACCAGACCACAAGACAAAGTAGCTTTATGCAAAGGAACACAGAGAGTAGTCAAACCCATTCCCCGCACCAGGACACACTCTCCAGTATCTGAATCTGGAGAAAAAGGTAGCACCGAAGCAAGAATAAATGAGTCTTTCGCTCCAGTATCTCTCAGGATTTTAACAGGCACTTTACTGCCACTACCCTGAAGTGCTACAAAACCATCAGACACAAAAGCTTCAAAACCAGAAAAATTGTCATTTTCAGGCCTAACTGGATCAACTTTTTGTTCTGAAACAATAGAAATATGCCTAACAGGAGCACTAAGAGCGACTGGTTTAGCATATTTACCAAATGTGCGGCTTTTGCTTTTCAAAACAGGGCAATCAACTTTCCAATGACCCTTTTCATGGCAATAGTTACAAACTAGACCCAAACCAACAGAACGCGGGCCTCGGTTAAACTTAGGAGACTCAGACAGAGACATTTTGGCAGAGTAACTGTTAGCTTTAGCATTAGCCTGAAAAGAACTTTTACCAAATTTACCCGAATGAGCCAGCACATATTCATCTGCCAGAGTGGCAGCTTCAGATGCAGTTTTTACTCCACGCTCAGCAATATGAGTAGCAACCTCTGGAGGAATGCAATTTTTAAACTGTTCTAACACCATAACATCACACAGGTCCTTAAATGTAGTAACCTCCAAAGCAGAACACCACCTGTTGAAATGTTTAGTGAGATCCCTCGCAAACTCAACATGTGATTGCTTATCAGATTTTTGCCAGGATCTAAAACGTTGTCGATAAGCCTCCGGTACCAACTCATAAGCCTTCAAAACTGCCTCTTTAACAGTAACATAACTTTGGCTTTCAACAGCATTAAGTGCAGAATATGCTTCTTGGGCTTTACCTGTAAAAACTGACTGCAACATAACTACCTGGTCAGCTTCAGGCCAACCTCTACCATTTGCAACACGCTCAAAAAGACAGAAAAATGTATCTGGGTCACGCTCATCAAATTTTGGCACCAGGCGCAAGTTACCTACAAAGTCAAACATTTTTAGACTTTGTGTAGTGGATGCTGCAGGTTCATCTACAACAGTATTGCCTGCTAATACACCAGCCTTAATAAGGCCTAATCTGTACTGCTCCAACTCTAACTTTTCTTTTTCCAAAGACTGTCTTAACCTTTCCCTCTCCATGCCCAATTTATCCCTTTCCATCTGTAACAGTAACAGTTCTTTTTGCTGCTCAAATGTTAAGGCTGCTGTCGGAGAAACCAGAGATGTACCAGTACCGTCACTCATAATGGGCAAAACACACTTTTCCATTAGGATAGCTTTCAAAAACTCTTTAATTTCTTTCTTTAAACGCTTTTCTCCAAGATCAACCTTATAATGTTGAGCGAGCTCTAAAAGCTGCTCTTTATTAAAGCTATTGAAAAGCTGCTCAGAAGGGCACTGAACAAAATCAGCAATAGAAGTCATGACAGAAGAATATTAATCCTTAAGGTGGGAAGTAAATTTTAGCTTCAATGCTAACTCTTTACCAAAAGAGGAACCGTCCCTAACGTTTACAAGTGAGTGCTATAGTGTGGACTGATGCTCAATCAATTAACACCGTCACCATGCTCAATTTACTTAAACGGTCTCAATAACTGGACAGCACTAGTGCTCTTCACCTGTATGCAAACTGTACAAAAAAAAATTAATTAGGCCAAATACTTAATTCAAAATTGCAAAAGTTGTGAAAACACAAATTTAATCAAACAAATTCAAAATGCAGACTATGTGGTCTCCCAAACTAGTACTTAAATTTATATCCAAAGTCAAACTTTTTGAACTAGCAAGCTCAAATCCACCCTCTATTTCCTAAAGGCAGCGACAAACCTTAATAAATGCTAAATACAAAAATAGAGGTGACAAAACAGCACTAGCTACAAACCAACATTAAATCACAAAGTAGCTTCTCATCACTGAAAACCCAAACTACAAGATTTAATGTACTAAGTTTTATGAACAAAGCCCTAAACAGTACAAGCAACAAAAACACAAATTTAGTACAGTGAACACATCACTGAGTGTACAGAAAATGGTAACTCCCCCATGGTTCCTACCTAAACTTTTCTTAGCCTAATCTGGTCGGCATGCCGGGCTCGAGGCATCACCAAACCCAGACTACTGCAGTCGGCCTGACTTGACCAACCACAATAACCCGAATCAGGTGCACCCCCTCCCCAGGGTTACCATTAAAAAAAGAAATAAATGAAAGGAACAAATGAGGTACCGAAGGAAGGACGACCTAGGTCAGCCCAGCAGGAACCTCCTACCTAAACCAGGGAGAAATACCACTAACTTGGCTTCCAGACACTCAGAAAATGTGAACACATGCACTTACCCAAACAGAGACTCTCAGCACATTTAGTCCTGTCGCTTGTACTGGTTCTAAACGAGGACGAGCCCCCATTTTGTCACAGCCTGGCTCAATGGTGTGTGACAAAAAAGGGAGACCACACATAATCTGCCAAGTTTTAACAAAAAGTTTACTGAGATAAGTAATTAATTAAATACCACAAAATTAATAAACTATGGTTGTCAGTGTGCATGTTGTGTTGGATGGTCAGTCAGTAAATCAACTTAAACAAACAAACAAACAAACAAAGGTCAGTCCCAGTCTGCAGGCCATGGAGAAGAGAGAGCGAGATCTGTGAGCAGGTCTGCTTTTGTAGCTTCCTGAGCCTGGCCTGCTCAGGTGTGCCAGATTGGTGTCTCAAAAGACACCTCCCCCCTACCTGAAACACAGAAAACACAGCCAGCAAAGAGGTAGAGCAAAAGAGAAGAAAAGGCCTCTCTCTAGGCCGTAACATCATACTCTGTACATACATCATTCCGCACAGTGAAGCTCAAACATCCAACTGAAGGAGAAAGAAGAAGAACACATTTTGGAGTGGAGGGGAACTTTAATGACCAGGCCAACAAACAAAATAGCGAAATCCAAACTGCTTCCAATGATTGTGCAAAGCACTGACCCTGCATGGTAACTTGCCACCATCTTTGTGTGAGTGTGCGCATGAATGTTAGTATGGATGGTGTGAATGAGCTGCAGAAACATTGTAAGGTACAACATAAAATGAATAAATGTACACTCATTCTCAACTTGATGCCTGGGACACAAAAAAGTTGGGGCAGGGGCATGCTTACCACAGTGATACTATAGTGATTCTCTCAGTAAGCATTTGGGAACTGAGGACACTAATTTTATAAGTTTTGAAAGTGTTTTTTCCCCATTCTTGCTTGATATACAGCTTCAAGTGCCCAACAGTCTGGGGTCTCTGTTTGCACTTCATAATGCTCCAAACATTTTCAGTGAGCGTCAGATCTGGACTGCAGGCAGGTCAGTCTGGTAGCTACACTCTCACTACGAAGCCACGCTGCGACAGATGCAGAATGTGTCTTAGCATCACCTCGCTGAAACTAGCAGGGACGGCTCTGAAAAACTCTTCTGGGTGGCAGCATATGTTGCTCCAAAACCTTTATGTACCTTTCAGCAATAATGGTGCAGACGTGCAAGTTACCCATGATGCCATGAGCACTAACACACCCCCGTACCATCACAGATGTTGGCTTGTCAGCTTTGCTCTGGTAACAAATCCACGATTTCCAAAAACAAGTAGGAATGTGGACTCATCAGACCACAGCACACTTTTCCACCTTGTGTCAGCCTGTCTCAGATGAGCTCAGGCCCCGGAGGAGTCAGCCATGTTTCTGGATGTTGTTGAGTCTTAACTTAACATTTGTAGATGCAACATCAAATATGTATTCACCAACAATGGTTTTCAGAAGTGTTCCTGGGACCACGTAGACTCCTTTATACAATAATGTAAGTTCTTAATGCAGTGCAGCTTAAGGGGTCAAAGGTCACAGGCATTCCAATGTTGATTTTTGCCCTTGCCCCTAAAATGCAGAGATTTCTTCAGATTTTCCGAACCTTTTAATGATATTATGGATTGTAGATGGTGGAATCTCTAAAGTCCTTGCAACTGTGCACTGATAAATATTCTTCTTCTGCTCTTAAAGTTTTAAACCTCACCCCATTCATGCTCATGAACAAGTGAGCCTTTCGAGGATGCCCCTTTAATACATAATCATGATACAATCACCTGTTACCAATTCACCTGTTTACCTGTGGAAGGTTCCAAACAGATGTTTTTTGAGCCTTCTACAACTTTCTCAGTCTTTTTTTGCCCCTGTTCTTGCTTTTTTTTGGAACGTATTGCAGGAAATAAATTCAGAATGAGTATATATTTACAAAAATAATAAAGTTAATCAGTTTGAACACTGAATATATTGTCTTTGTACTGCATTCAATTGAGTAAGTCAAAAAGCATTTGCAAATCATTACATTCCGTTTTCATTTATGCATTACACAATGGAATTTGGAATTGGGGTTTGTACATACTATTGGGTTTCAGAAAATCACTGTCACTGGGAATTGCATCCTCCTTTTAGAAATGAAGCAGAGGTTGTGAGGGTTATGATGACCAGTGGATGATGAATTGCTGTGCAACCAGTAGCTTTCCATGAGAACCTAATCTGACAGCCTGATATTAAATGTAGGCTGTTGAAAGTTATGGTATTGTCACATTTCATGAGCCAGTTTGTTACAAATGGGGGCTTGTTGTAGATGTAAACCTGTTTGGTACAGATTAAATCCTGCCTTAAGCTGAGTTCAAACTTCATGATTTTAGCCCTGATTTTCCACTCACCAGTCAGATTTTGGAGCTTTCCTCAAGTTGCTATTCCTAACTAAGGGATGCTTATCAGGGGGCAAAGTTTGATGTAATAGCAGCATAGTGCATTAAATGTAGGCTATTGAAAGTAAAAGTATTGGACAGCAGATGATTAAAATATAATTTCATGTGACATTTGGGGCTGCACTCTGAGACACCCTGAAATAAAGTATTTGTAAAACATACTATGGTTATTGATGTCTTCTTCAGTTTGATGAAGCAGGTTGTCCAGTTTGTCCAGGGGCTCTCTCTGATATTGACAATGGTGGGTTGAAAAACCTGGTTGAAAGGTGGCCTCTTCAAGCGGGGGGCTCACACCTGTTTTAGAGAAGCGAACAGATGTGACAAAGTCAAAACACTTATTCAACCATAGGTCAAATACACACACAAGCTCAATGCTAAATGACACTAAATCCTACACATTAGTCCTAAGCTGTCAGAATTCAATATGCATACCAAGACTTGGGACCTCTTGAAGAGTTTGCGATTCCTCAACATCTGTGAGCTCCCTGGTACCAGCTGGTTTCACTGCAAACACAAAATATAGTGATGCGGGAAACATTACTGCTGACCAACATCACTGAAACTTATAAATAACAAAATAACTATTATATTTTGCTGACCAGATTGATTCTTCCTAACATGCCATGGTGGCTCCCATCCTGGTCCCTCTTCTTCCAGAAAACACTGGAGCTTTCTGTCCCCTCCTGGTTTCTTTTCTTTGAAGGGTAGAATTAAAAACTAAGATGATATATTTGTCTTTATAGGGGCACACACATCCTTTTTATGTGAGCAGAAGTGCTTTCTAAATTTAAGTAAATGCCATAATAGAGAAATAATGTAATAAAAAAACAAAACTTTTTTGTTGCCAACTCACCTTCCCTGGTTTTCCACCTAGTGAGTAATCGTTGTCTGAATGACTCAGATGTGATTTTCAGACGTTGTTGAGGAAGGAAAGAAAGAGTATGAGAAAGAGAGAGAGAGAAAAGAGAAAAGAGAAAGAGAAAGAGAAAGAAGAGAAAACAGAAACTAAAAAGAAAGGAAAGAAAGAAAGAAGAAAGAAAGAAAGAAAGAAAGAAAAAGAAAAGATTATCCAAAGTATATAGTAAGATAAAGAGTGAGACAGAAACATATAGCTCTGAAAGAGAAGGAAGACAAGGTCCATATACCGCTGATCAGTTCAATTGTTCATATGAAAAAGGGGAAATAGAAAACTGGAAAATTTAATTTGATATGTATATATCATGCAATGGGGCTATGTGTGTGTCTGTGATCAACAGGACTGGAGCTCGTCTGCAGCGAATCTCACAAACTATTGAACCAAACAGCCCAATTTTTCTTGTGCACATTTATGACTATTTGCTCAAGGACCTCTCGTGGTTGCAGTGATTCACATTTTTTAAAAAACCTTGAAAAACCTATATCATAACCTATATTTAACCTTTACTGACCGCTGATTCTCCACTCCTCTGTCAAGCCAAAACATCTGATCATCGCCCCCTGGCAGCCGGCTGCAATCATAAATCCTGCTTCCCCAATGTTAATAGAGCAAGGGCAGTTTTGTTCAGTGGGAGGAAGTGGAGCCGAGGCATCTGCTAGTAATTAAATTACAAAATAGTAATGAAATTGCAAAATAAATGTAATTGTAGTGTGTTACTGTTGCCAAGAAAAAAAATGTCATTAAATTACAGTTACTAATCAAAATATTGGTGATTGGTGAAGAGGTTACATTGCCTGGCAGAGATCTGCGCTCTTCTTTGTGCACTTTTATTAACTAGTTTGCATACTCATACTCACTTTTGTTAGGTTTTATTCTATAATTTTTATACCCTTTTCTTCATTCCAATCACATTTGAAAGATTGAGGAAAAATAAAACACATAAAATTCCATCATGTATCAGCTATCCTGACCTAACCCACCCCAGATACAGATCCTCTTTGTTCTTAGAGCCGAGCCCAAGATGCCTTCACAATGATTTTTTCCTTTTTTCTCCCTTTTTTCTTCTCTCTCCCTCTGTTCTGTCCGTAGACACACACACACACACACACACACATACACACACACATGTTGTGTTTCCATCACTTCTGGGGACATTACATTAACTTACATTCATTTCCTGGAGACTTATCCTGACCCTACCATCACAAGTCCCTGCCTAAACCTAACCCTAACCCTGACCTTATCCTAAACCTAAACCTAACCCTAACCCTGACTCAAGTCTTCACCCTAAAATTTAATGATTTACCTCATGGGGACTTGCAATTTGTCCCCATAAAGTAGGCAAGACCACACAATGTGAGTGTGTAAACAGATTTGTGTCCCCACAACAATAAGTAATACACGTACACACACACACACACACACACACACACACACACACCCCTTGTTTTTCCCTTCTTGCCCCTCTTTGTCACAGACTCTGCTGCTGTTGTTTTTTTTTTCAGTTTGTTTAAGTCCAGTTGCCCCTCTTGTCCAACAAGAAGACACATTCATATGTGTCTCCATGTTGGTCACTTGTATTGCACCATAAACAACTGATAAGCGTTACACAGACCAGAACAGAGGGAAGGAATAAGAAATTGGCTCTTAAAAGAACCTTTGGATTGAAAATATTTCAATGATAATAGAAAAGCGGTTTGATGTACCAAGACCTGAAAAAACAGATGAGCTAGGATTAGTTGAGCAGCCATGTCTTTTGCTTGCTGCCACTGAAATTAACAATTGGGTAAATGCAGAATTACTACAACAGCAACAACACAACACCATAATTAGTGTTATTTTCATTTCCCCCAGATTTTGACTACACGTGATTATTTCACAGAATTTAAGTTGAGTGAACTTAAGTGATGTTGATAGCTGTAAACCTACTGTGACATGATAACATTCAGATTAGGTTGCAAATTTAGGCAACAATGGGGCTTTTCACACTGCATATTCTTATGTCAAGTTATATCAAGTTCACCCTGAGATAAGTTAGTCTGGGGCTACAGACTACCAGCTGTCCTGTGCGGTTACAGGCACTGTGAAAAGCCCTATCACACAAACAGTCTAGGCTTAAGCTGCACCCAGGGTAATTCATACTGCACTTCTACTGAATGTTAGAAGAATAGTTTTTACTCTGAGTGGTGACATCACATGTGAGTTGCAGTGATTAATTGCACAAACTGCAAATGAAAAAACCCGGGCTAACTCAGCTCCATAGCAGGGCCAGCAAGTTCTAGGCTAAAGTCAGAGTTAGCCCACTTTGGAATGTGCCAGTGTGAAAGCTTTCTTGGTCTGAAGCAAACAGCTTCTTTAACCTTGGATAAACAGGTTCTTTAGTCTGGGGCTAGGTGCAGTTTGAAAAGCCCAAAAGGTGTGAGCCTACCTTACTTGTAAAGATGCATAATATCTGGTGCCACTTATCAAAATACCTGTGACAATGTGACAGAAATTTCAGGTCAGAGAATCTGATTATTCAGAATTTAGTTTTAGGTCATATCATGTATTGGGGTTGTTAGTTGGTATATATATATATATTATGTATTATATATGTATTATATTATATATATTATATATATATATATATATATCATATATATATATATACATATGTATATACATACATACATACATATTTTAGTTTGATATATATATAGGCTGGTTCTCAGTGTTTGGGGTATAGTTAACTACATGTAGTTACTGGTTAAACTACAATTTGCAGTAGTTGGAATTCTAGTTAAATTACATTCAAATTTCAGTAGTTTTTCAGTAGATAACTGCTAGTTTAGGTAGTTAATTACAACGCACATATTCAGAGTATTCTCTCATGATGTGTTTTCCATACAATATGCAGTTGTCATTTAAAGACCCACACCTGCTTTTTGATTAAAACATTAAAACCACCCGTGACCTCTGTGATGGAATAAAATGAGTTTCCCTAGACATTTAGCATTTTCCTAATTCCACTTCAACAACTGCTCTCTCTCCTCTTCTTAAGCATGTATCTAGCACTCGTTCTCGGGGTGCCTGATCAGTGTGAAAATTGGCCTGCCAGTCTTTCCTCTTGCTGCTAACTTTTCACAGCCTCATCATTGCATCAGCCATCAGTCCCAGCAGAGTCCTCAGTTACTGGCACCTCGACTTAACTCGCAGGCATCCCGCCAGTATAAATATTCAGTCAGTTCAATTGTACTCCCATGTATTTCCAAAACCTCTAATTAAAAGTAGGCCTATTAAAAAACGGATATGGGCTGAGAACTCTAAATCCGCGGTGGCCCAGAGGTAGAAAAGTTGTTGTGGGCCTAAAAGGGCTGGTACACTGGGCCTGTGTGGGCTTTCTGTGGGCAGTTTGCTAGTGTGGGCTGACCAGTGACAGCCCACAAGGAGCCCAAGGAGAAGGTTCTGCTGTGGGCCTCGCCTGGGAAAGCCTGCACAGGGCCCATTTAGGTTTGGTGTGGATTGACCCTAGTCCACGGTGTCCACATAAAGCCCGCATGGGTCCCTCAGAGGCTTGTTTAATGGGAATATGAGATTCCAGAGGCAGGTTGTGATAATACATTGAGGTAGTTTGGATGTTGTTAAACAAAATATTTAATGGAGTTTTAATTTAAAAATCTGTTTTTTCAGAGTGGTTAAGGTGTTAATTCAGGCCTAGTGTCAGAACAAAATGTCCGGGGCGCACCTGAAACTATTCGGGGTGCTCTAGTCTTCACAGTGCGGGCCGGCGACAGCAATGGAAAATAGTAAGTGACTGTGGTCCCTGATGGACAGACTATGCTGGAACACAGCTGCAAAACTTTGTTAAGAGTATTGACTGAATACAATGTGCCATTTATCTTCAGTTTGCTTGAAACGCGCCAAGAAGTGTCGCGCCAGAGCGCAGTGCCTGTTACGCACAGCTGCTGACTGTGCTTTCATTCATACAATCACCTGAAATAACACCACTACGCTAGAGTATCTCATACAGACCTCCACACACATCAGACCAGTTGATTTAACTCGTGATTTTATTTATTTATTTATTTATTTATTTATTTATGCGTCTGGCCACAGAGCTCACCTCATCCTCTCCAATCTTCTGATACTCCATCTTCTTTGGGTGCAGATTTGTGGTGACGTGTCAATCATCCACATTTCCTAAGCTTTTCTGGCCTGTCGTTATCACGTAACTGTGATTGGCACAGCTGTTCAAGAGCTATGAGACCAATGATGTGACTGGCACACAGAGTAATCAACAATCACCACACCTGATCTATATCCACCTGCTCCCGCTCTAAATATATTGCCAGACGGAGGCACGCGGACGGCTGTGGACACCATGGATGCGCCACCTACCACCTCGCGCTTGGCCTTTATTTTTCAAATGTCAACCGAAGGTGCAAAATATTAAACTGAGGGGGCAATGTAATTGTAAATTGGAATGAACTCGGTTATACATGAATTCGATCAGCTCAATTACTTGAAAAACATCATCATATAAAATTAAATACTCAAATTTTCCAGACTTACCAGGGTTGCGACGTATTGATATCACAGCAAGCCTCTGCCTGTCAAAGGTAATGACAACAGCCGGTCCGTGAGGCCTCTCATAGCTCAGCTGTACACCAATCCTTAAGATGAGAGCGTGGACAGACTGGATTATTTCCTGTAGTGCAGCAGTGATGCCTTCACTGTCTCCATCCATAATTTTGAGAAATGGTAACAAGTCACAAAAAGAATAACAATTATCAGTGTTATCAGCAACTGCAGAAGTTTAGATAATGAAGGATCAGTCTGACTTCAGACGTTTTATAGGGCTGGCTAATGACGTGAGGTGCATAAGTGACCCTGATTTCAGGAACTCTGCCCGCAGCCGTATTTATAAGCGTAGACATCCTGCGACAGAGATATTTTATGATTCACTTCAAGCACAATGTGAAACCGAACTACGCATGTTGTTTCACCCGTGGGGTACAGGGGGCGCTGCGTGACAGTCTAAAATGAAACCACTATGCTCTGTACCACATTTGTGTGCAACTGACACGAAAGTGGCTACACTCCATCTTCAGACTGTCCTCCTCAAACAATCCAGACAGATTTTTGACTTGCCAAAAACGGATCCCACAGTATGTTAGTGTGTATGTTACTGTTAGCAGCTACTGCAAAGCAAGGGAGTAGGTTTGATTTTGACATTGGTGGGGACACAAAAGTGCTCCAAGGCAGCACTCCTGAAAGTTTTTTTTTTTTTGTTTTGTTTTGTTTTGTTTTTTTTTTTGTATTTACAATCATAATTTCATGTCATGTAGAGCTGATCAAACAAGCAAACAATCATAGTCAGAAAAAAAATCAGTAATTAACATGTTTATAATGCATATCTGAATGTCTAAAAAAAATACAAGAATTGAATGCATTCTGCAATGTCACTCTTAATATTGAGAGAATGTTGGTAAAATGTGCATTTAAAGCCACGAAAACAGTCAGTTTATCACATTAAAATCCCACGCAAGGGCAATTACTGTTCAGAACACATTAATTTAAGGTTAGACTGATATTATAATCATAATATTCATGACGAGGCTGAAGTTGGCATCCGATTCACAGCTTCTGATTGGAATTTTCCGGTCCACCTTAAAAGTGTCATAACGCCTGTAGATGGCGGTATTCAGTCGTTTTCCTAATTCATGAACTGAGAGCATGAAACATTGTAGGACGATGAAAAGAGAATCAACCCTAGATTGCAACGGTATTTAATTCATCTAAAAAACAGGATTTTATTTATTTTAATTGTAGATCTACTCTCTAATATGTGTAACTCACAGTAAAATGTAAATGATGTATTTCTATGTCTTTTTAGACCTGTTCCTGATATAAAACCACAAGACTTATACTCCTCAAATCTGGACTAAATTATTAAACAGAGTCTATACATTCATAAAAACACAGTCTCTGATTTGTGAAACCTTTATTCTATTTGTGAAAATGCAAAAAAAGGTGCATTTCACCGCTTTTTTATCATCTAGACCACATTAGACCAGGTCCAGGTCTACAACCGCTACACTTAGACTCCTCAAATCTGGACTGAATTATTCTACAGGGTCTATACATTCATAAAAACACAGTCTCTGATTTGTGAAACCTTTATTCTATTTGTGAAAATGCAAAAAAGGCACATTTCACCACTTTTTTCTCATCTAGACCACATTAGACCAGGTCCAGGTCTACAACCGCTACACTTAGACTCCTCAAATCTGGACTGAATTATTCTACAGGATCTATACATTCATAAAAACACAGTCTCTGATTTGTGAAACCTTTATTCTATTTGTGAAAATGCAAAAAAGGAGCATTTCACCGCTTTTTTCTCATCTAGACCACATTAGACCAGGTCCAGGTCTACAACCGCTACACTTAGACTCCTCAAATCTGGACTGAATTATTCTACAGAGCCTAAAAAGTCATAAAAACACAGTCTCTGATTTGTGAAACCTTTATTCTATTTGTGAAAATGCAAAAAAGGCACATTTCACTGCTTTTTTCTCATCTAGACCACATTAGACCAGGTCCAGGTCTACAACCGCTATACTTAGACTCCTCAAATCTGGACTAAATTATTAAAAAGAGTCTATACATTCATAAAAAACACAGTCTCTGATTTGTGAAACCTTTATTCTATTTGTGAAAATGCAAAAAAGGCACATTTCACTGCTTTTTTCTCATCTAGACCACATTAGACCAGGTCCAGGTCTACAACCGCTACACTTAGACTCCTCAAATCTGGACTGAATTATTCTACAGAGCCTAAAAAGTCATAAAAACACAGTCTCTGATTTGTGAAACCTTTATTCTATTTGTGAAAATGCAAAAAAAGGCACATTTCACTGCTTTTTTCTCATCTAGACCACATTAGACCAGGTCCAGGTCTACAACCGCTACACTTAGACTCCTCAAATTTGGACTGAATTATTCTACAGAGCCTAAAAAGTCATAAAAACACAGTCTCTGATTTGTGAAACCTTTATTCTATTTGTGAAAATGCAAAAAAGGCACATTTCACTGCTTTTTTTCTCATCTAGACCACATTAGACCAGGTCCAGGTCTACAACCGCTACACTTAGACTCCTCAAATCTGGACTGAATTATTCTACAGAGCCTAAAAAAGTCATAAAAATACAGTCTCTGATTTGTGAAACCTTTATTCTATTTGTGAAAATGCAAAAAAAGGCACATTTCACTGCTTTTTTCTCATCTAGACCACATTAGACCAGGTCCAGGTCTACAACCGCTACACTTAGACTCCTCAAATCTGGACTGAATTATTCTACAGGATCTATACATTCATAAAAACACAGTCTCTGATTTGTGAAACCTTTATTCCAATTGTGAAAATGCAAAAAAGGCACATTTCACCACTTTTTTCTCATCTAGACCACATTAGACCAGGTCCAGGTCTACAACAAATTGCTTTGAAATGCCATGGTGTCACAGGGTTCATTATAACATTGTTGACACATATTGTGACTATTTTGTTAATGGTTCGTCATATGTATTGATCGTTACAAAGACAAAACTTTACAAAAACAGAGTTGACACCCCCAAAAGTTAAAAGAACAAAAATTGCAACATTTTGTGCCATAATCTGAACCTTTTAAACGATTCATCAATGAAAAAAAGTTATTTCCCCCCCATCCTAATAATCCAAGTGCTAATTAAATAGTTTGTCCAAGTTATTTAATATTTTAAAGAGAAAAGAAAAAGAAATACGGGTCATTATAGATTGCCCAAAAAAGTTTTATTCTTCAAAATAGTTAGTACACTGTTAACTTTGAGAAGATAGTAAGTAGTCTGGAAGCCTGTGATCTCATGCAGCCAAAACCAAGGCACCTGTAATCAGATATCAAATGAAGAAGCATGAGCAAACAGAAAAAAACACTATAACACCCCGGAAATCAAAGGCTAGAGTTATTGTCTACTGCTGCTGAATGCTTAAACATGTTCTCATATTATCGTTACATTACATGGTTTTGGATCTAGACCTGGTCTAATGTGGTCTAGATTAGAAAACAGCAGTGAAATGCGCCTTTTTTGCATTTTCACAAATAGAATAAAGGTTTCACAAATCAGAGACTGTGTTTTTATGAATGTATAGACCCTGTAGAATAATTCAGTCCAGATTTGAGGAGTCTAAGTATAGCGGTTGTAGACCTGGACCTGGTCTAATGTGGTCTAGATGAGAAAAAAGTGGTGAAATGTGCCTTTTTTGCATTTTCACAAACAGAATAAAGGTTTCACAAATCAGAGACTGTGTTTTTATGAATGTATAGACTCTGTTTAATAATTTAGTCCAGATTTGAGGAGTCTAAGTATAGCGGTTGTAGACCTGGACCTGGTCTAATGTGGTCTAGATGAGAAAAAAGCACTGAAATGCACCTTTTTTGCATTTTCACAAATAGAATAAAGGTTTCACAAATCAGAGACTGTGTTTTTATGAATGTATAGACCCTGTAGAATAATTCAGTCCAGATTTGAGGAGTCTAAGTATAGCGGTTGTAGACCTGGACCTGGTCTAATGTGGTCTAGATGAGAAAAAAAGCGGTGAAATGCACCTTTTTTGCATTTTCACAAATAGAATAAAGGTTTCACAAATCAGAGACTGTGTTTTTATGAATGTATAGACCCTGTAGAATAATTCAGTCCAGATTTGAGGAGTCTAAGTATAGCGGTTGTAGACCTGGACCTGGTCTAATGTGGTCTAGAATGAGAAAAAAGCACTGAAATGCACCTTTTTTGCATTTTCACAAATAGAATAAAGGTTTCACAATCAGAGACTGTGTTTTTATGAATGTATAGACTCTGTTTTATAATCTAGTCCAGATTTGAGGAGTCTAAATCTTGTGGTTTTATATCAGGAACAGGTCTAATGTGATATAGGTCAGAAAAAGACATAGAAATACATCATTTACATTTTACTGTGAGTTACACATATTAGAGAGTAGATCTACAATTAAAATAAATAAAATCCTGTTTTTTAGATGAATTAAATACCGTTGCAATCTAGGGTTGATTCTCTTTTCATCGTCCTACAATGTTTCATGCTCTCAGTTCATGAATTAGGAAAACGACTGAATACCGCCATCTACAGGCGTTATGACACTTTTAAGGTGGACCGGAAAATTCCAATCAGAAGCTGTGAATCGGATGCCAACTTCACCCTCGTATATTCATGTTGATTTCTGGAAATATATTTTTCGGTTGCCCTCCCTACTTACACTCGCGGTTGCAGATACATGCACTGCCTCCTGTCCTGTCCAACTAACAGGTCGCAAGTAACTTTTACAAGCAGATGGAGTGACAGCGGGGACGGCCAATCACATGTACGTTAGCGAGAAACCGGCAGAGCCAATCGGAGAGTGATATTTAGGTTAGAGGCGGGACTACTAGCAGAGACCGACTGTTAACCCTTTGTGTGCCATAATCATTGACTAAACACTACGGACAGCGGTTGTATTGATAGTGACTACACATTAGTGGCTGGATATTGGTAGGGACGTGTCCCTAGCGTCCCTACCCAATTCTACGCCCCTGCTACAAAGTCTTGCTGAATAAATCTCCAATGTTCAGGAAATTAAAGGACAAGATTTTGAAGTCATGGTAGACGTGTGAGGCTGTGGCCATTTGTTTTTTGTAGTTATATTTTGGGTTATTGTGTTTTAATAGTAATTTTTTGAGTTTGGGGTTTGCTTATTAGGTTTGGCACATTTATGATTATTTACATTGTGTTTTGCTTTAATTAGTGCATGTGTTGTGTGTAGTTACTGTTTGACCTTCATTTGGCCACAGCCAGCATCAGCAACACACTCAAGTGGAGGTAACTGGTTGGGCAGAGCGTCACAGACAAAAGGGAGCAGAACACAGAGGAGGATTGAGCTTGATGGCAAACAGAGAGAGAGAGGGAGAGCGGCCTGGCTGTGTAGGAGGTCAGGGTACAGGGAGTGCCTGACTACCCGCCAAAACTCCACACTCAAGGCCAACTACTCATAGTTTGAGCAACAGGAAGCAGTTTGTTTACTTTAGAGGCACCCTTCCTGTGGGATGCCACCTACAGGGCGCCACATCCTACGGGTTAGCTGGCAGCTAAGCAGACTAGAACAAAAGAAACATGGGGGAGGAGAGAGGGAAAAGGACTAAAAAAATATTTTAAAAAGGGATTAAAACAAGCAAAGAAACACATTTTAAAAGAAGGGACAAAAAATAGAATCACTACAACAGCAACGACACAACAACATAATTGGAGCTATTTTCATTTCCCCCCACATTTTAACTACAAGTGATTTATGTCACAGAATTTAAGTTGAATTTAAGTAATGTTAATAGCTGTAAATGGTTAATCAGGAACCATTCATAAAGAAAGTGATCAGTACGATCAATTACAGATATTCATGAACTCATACTTATTGATTAATTTATATAAGATCTCATCATTATCTACTATATAGTCCTCCATTAAGAGTTATGGGGGAAGTACTTATTAAGAATTCAGGAATTTTCAAGTCATTCCTGCTTCGTTTAACTAATCATTAGCAACTCTACAGAATTTGATTAGGGGTTACTCATAAACTAATGGTTCACTAGCAGTTGGTTCCACATTTGTTCCTCATTCATTCCCTGGTATTAGCTCAGATTTTGTGTACCTTACTGTAAAGTGGTATCCAAATTCTTGTTTAATAAATCTCCACTGTTCATGAAAATAAATGGCAAAATTTTGAAGTCACAAACCCACAAATATCCACCCCTGACAAACTACTCATAGTCTGGGCAGCTGGAACAAGAAGCTAGAAGAGCCCCCTTGTGACACAATAACTTTCTCTTGCATGAGGTTAGAGAGTTTGAGTTGAGAGACGGGTTGAAGGAGCAAACAACTGACACATCTGCAGCCATGGGGGCCTTCAGGACCAGTGTTGGGAAATAGCCAGTCTTGGTGTGAAGCCAAGACGTTCATCTCTCACACTTCAACTGCTTTGTCAGCTCTTACTCAGTGTTTACATGGAAACCAACAAATTAAGTTAAGTTCACCCATAAATGAAAGTTCAGTCATTATCTAATGTGGTAATGTGTCTGTGTGGTTGCCTGGCAACGGTCAAAGGGCGACAGGAAGGTAAGACGGCGGGCGGCGAACGTCCTCCTCTGCAGGTCAATCGGCCACAGCACCTCAGCAGCTCAGCAGTCTCTCTCTCTGTGTCCCCTCAAGTCCACAGTCGCGGATAGAACCCGTTCCCTCTCTGGTGGCTATCATGAAAAAACATCACTGCATGAATCGCTCTCGGTGGAGCCTCTGAACCCCACATGCGGCTGCAGCTACATCCCTCTGAGCCCGCGAATTCCCCACTAGGGGTGATATCGTAAACCAGTTGACTGTTGTGAGAACTGCCATCATGCAGCGCTTAAAGGGCAATGCACCCAAAACAAACCTGACAGAAGTACATTAAGTAACTGCAGTTACTGCTGGGTTACATCCTCCCCCACTTAGACTGTGACGTCCCCGTCACTGTTAATTACAGAATGTAGTACCCATGCAATTTGCTGCTGCAAAGACGAAAAAAAAAACAATGCAACAGTGTTTGCTGTGTGGGGAGACATACCCTGTGATGTTTACAATGTGCTCTAGCTCCTACTTGGTAGTCGCTAAGGTAAGCTGGTGGTACCCTTCGTCTCTGCGGCCTAACCTGTGCAGGAATAGGACTAACCTCTGTATCACTGTCTGATAACTCTGTCTGTTCTGAAATAAATTCAGGGGCTTCAGGATTCAGAGAGTGTTCAACCTGAGATACAGTCTGTTCAGGAAGTTCAGGATTCAGAGAGTGTTCAACCTGAGATACAGTCTGTTCAGGAAGTTCAGGATCCACAAACGACGAACCATCTGCATCATTCCCCTCATCAGGTGTCACAGCCGCCTGCAGCTGAGTGACCTGCACATCTTCTCCATCTTCCCGTGTTGCTGCAGGTAAGAACCCACAGGGAAGGATCATGTCACGATGCAGAACTCGCTCTCTGCCCTCTCCATCTTCAGGCTTTACAACATATACAGGGATACTCTCATCAGGCTGTTTGACAACGACATGAACAGCAAATTCCCATTTATCAGAGATTTTGTGCTTCTTTCTGAGACTCAGGTTTCTCACAAGAACTCTGTCTCCTACTTCCAGCGGCAGGGCAGTCACTTTAGCATCCCAGCGTCTTTTGTTCAACAACTGCCTTTTTTCTGCATTTCTTGACGCTTGCTCGTATGCATGTCTGAGTCTTTTCTTTAAGTCTCGCACATACTGTGAATGTGTTTTGGAATTGTGGCCTGAAGGGCTGATGCCAAAGCAGAGGTCAATGGGAAGGCGTGGCTCCCTTCCAAACATGAGAAGAAAAGGGGCTTCTTTCGTCACATCGTGCTTAGTGCAATTGTAGGCATGTACGAGGGGCCTGACATATTTCCTCCATTCCTCTTTCTTTTTCTCCTCCAGCGTTCCCAAAAGATCCAGCAACGTCCTATTAAATCTTTCCACCGGATTCCCTCTCGGGTGGTAGGGAGTTGTGCGAGATTTTGAGATTCCAGCGTGCTTACAAAGCTCTGCTACAAGTTCTGACTCAAAGCACGCTCCCTGATCACTATGCAGTCTGCGAGGGAAGCCATAATGACTAATAAAGTTCTCCCATAACACTGTGGCAACAGTCTTTGCTGTCTGATCTCTTGTTGGATACGCCTGTGTGTATTTTGTATAGTGATCAGTTATTACTAATATGTTCCTGGTGTCTCTTGCGTCAGGTTCTAGTGTCAAGAAATCAATGCAAACTAATTCTAAGGGACCACTGACCTTGATGTTAACCAGTTTGGACGCCTTTTGAACTCTAGCTTTACGTCTCACACATCTTTCACAGTTTTTACACTTAGTTTCAATGTACTTGGCCATTTTTGGCCAGAAGAACCGGGCTCTGGCTAGCTCTTGTGTTCTTTCAATGCCCATATGGCCTACTTCATCATGAACACCTTGAAAAGCTCTATCTCTGTGATTACTGGGCATGACAAGCTGATGAAAAGCTTCACCTCTTTGACTGAAAACTTTACGGAACAATACACCATCTGCCAAAAGTAACTTTGTCCTCTCCCTCAAAAGGAGAGCTACTTCTGGGTCCTCAGACTTTTTGTCTACTGTCTCAACATCTGTCTCACTTTCTAATATCTGAATCACTCGCGCCAGGGTGGCATCCTCCCTTTGCAGCCTATGCCAGTCGTCCATAGACATTTCCGGCAAAGCAGAGTGACCTGGCCCTGAAACTGGGTCTTCCAGATCATCAGGGACAGCGCTTTCATCACATAGCAGGGTCTCAACTGCTGGTATCCCACCATCAGCATCCTGTTCATTTTGTGGGACTGTGTGCATATAGACATTGTGGCGCATACAAAGAGTGTGAACTGTCTCCTCGTCCAAGACATTGAAATCGTCAGGTGCCAGGGTGGCACGATCCATCATACTGGAGATTCTCCTGTCCATCTCTTGAGACTCCTCATCATCTTGGGACATTTCATGAGGTCTCCTTGAGAGCCCATCGGCATCAACGTTCTGCTGCCCACATTTGTAACGAATGTCAAAATTGTATAGTGACAGGGCAGCAAGCCACCTGTGGCTTGTGGCATCTAGTTTTGCACTCGTCAACACATATGTTAACGGATTATTATCCGTCAGTACTGTGAAGCTAGCCCCATACAAAAAGTCATGAAATTTTTCACTGACTGCCCATTTGAGGGCTAAGAATTCTAACTTATGCACGGGGTAGTTTTTCTCACTTTTGGAGAGGCCGCGACTAGCATAAGCTACAACCCGAGCCTGACCATCTTGGACCTGGTAGAGGGCTGCACCTAAACCAGTCATACTGGCGTCAGTATGGAGCAAATATGGAAGCTGCCAGTTAGAAAAAGCAAGCACAGGGGCTGATGTTAATTTCTCAATGATGAGATCGAATGCTGCTTGGCATGCAGGTGTCCATTCTGCCCCAAGTGGGTGTGACTGTTTTCGTAGCCAATGATTAGCACCTTTGCGCCTGGGGGCTAGATCTCCTTTCAACAAATCATTTAAAGGCCTGACAATTTTGGCATAATCCCTGACAAAGTGCCGATAATACCCCGTGAAACCTAGAAATGATCGGAGCTCTTTGGCAGTTTGAGGCTGAGGCCATTCTTTTACTGCGGCGACTTTCTCAGGGTCAGGCTGAATACCCTGGGCTGATATCACATGGCCTAGGTATCTTACTGAGGTCTGGAAAAACTTGCATTTGGAGGGGGACAGGTTGAGACCAAAATCAGCAATGCGTTTGAGAACTTTCATTAGTCGTTCCTCGTGTTCCTCTAGAGAGCTGGAGAATATTATGAGGTCATCGAGGAAGGCAACCACTTCCTGAAGGTTAATACCTTCCATCACTTTCTCCATAGTTCGCTGAAAGGTTGCTGGGGAGTTGGTCAAACCCTGTGGCATCCTCCTGAATTGCCACGTGCCAAAAGGAGTTGTGAATGCTGTCTTTGGTCGATCAGCTGGCTCCACTTCCAGCTGGTAATAGCCACTCTTAAGGTCCAGGACAGTAAACCATCTTGAGCCAGACAGCAGGGTGAATGTCTCCTCTTATCCGAGGCAGTGGGTAGGCATCTTTTTTTAGTCAGGTTATTTAGTCTGCGGTAATCTACCACCATTCGCAACTCTCCATTTTTTTTTCGAACAAGAACAATTGGAGAGGCGTAGGGACTATGTGATTCCTCTATAATGCCTGCAGCCCAGAGGTCTTGAAGATGCCTTTTTAGATCATTAAAATCTGCTGGTGAAACACGCCTGGTTCGTTCTTTGAATGGTACATGTGGCTCTAGTTCTATGCGATGAGTGACCCCTGCTATATTCCCAACATCCAGATCATGTCTTGAAAATGCACTAGGGACTTCTTTATTTATCCTAGCCTCTATGTGCTCCTTTAACTGTGGGGATATGGGGCTCTCACCAAAATCAAGATGGAGGGTGTCTGCCATAGAACTGATTTTTGCGTTATGAGTGACAAACAAGGATTGTACCTGTTGCTGAGAAATGTCTGACGGAGTGCTCTGGTCAGAGGGAAAACCAGGCACAGCCCAATCAATGGCGGAGCACTCAGCAATGACTGTCTTTGGGAACAAAACAATGTCATGTTGAGAAACATTTTTGACGTCAAGCTTAAACCTACTGTGGGATGCAGATTTTACATCCACTATCTGATCGTAAATGATCAGGCCTCCAGGTGTGGGAAACTCCTCTGCACCACTCACAAGAGCTTGGAAATCACCACGACCAGGTTTAGTGTGACAGATGCCTTTCAGACTATATAACTTTCCGCGCTTCAGACGTACTGGTACTTTGCTGCTGAGTGTCACACGCATAGCCTTAGCGTCTTCTGTTTGTGAATCCATCCGTTTATGACACTCTGCATATGCCATTCCCCAATTAGCCTGGATGGGCAGTGCTTCCAGAAACTTTGTTCCACCCTGCTTTATGCAGTCTTGCACCATCGGGCGTAGGATGTTTGTGCCAACGAGAAGAGGATACTTTGTGTGGTTTGACTGGTCTGGGCTCACTAAAGCTAGAATAGGATAACATTTGTCTGTGCCACACATGTTTTTAGGGAACTGAACATCTACTTCAACATATCCCATATAAGGGACCTTTTGTCCAGCTGCGCCCTCAATCTCAAGTGTCTCTTTAATAGAGAATAACTGTCTGTGGGAAAGATAACGAGAATAAAATGAGTGAGAAATGATTGTCACTTGTGACCCGAGTCAATAATGCAGTAGCATTGGACACCATCTAGCCATGCTTCACTATCACAAGGCTCTCCCACCAGCCCGTTTGGAATCTTAAAAGTCTCTGTCATATTTGGAGGATGCATGGCATGACTCAAAGCAGAGGAACTAGTGGGGACAACGAGCTCCTGCTTGTTCCACAGCAGGAGCCCCTACCTGTTTAAAGGCAGGTTAGGCTGGGGACTTGTTTGTGGTGGGCTTAATGGACGCTGATTCTGTCTAGTTTGATGCCGCTCACAAAGTTTCTTTTGTACTAGCACAGCATTAGTTGGGTTAGTGCATTGGGGCAGCATATGTGAGTCTTCGCCACAGTTATAGCAAAATTTTCCAACTATTGTGGGATTTTCAGCTGGAACAATTGGAACTGGGGGAGCTGGGGTGCTGATTTTATTTCTTTGGGGGAACCGTCGTCCAGCTCGTTCATTTCTGGGTGGGGGGTCATTTGGAGCAGAGGCATTTTTCCAAAGCTCAGCCTCAAGCTGCCTGATCCTCTCTTCAAGTTGCTCCCTGGTAGTGGTATTGAACGTCTGACACTATGGGGACATTATTGCTAGGAGGTGGGAGGGTCAGCAGTAGTTACATGTGTCTTAGTGTGGACTTTGGTGGAGCTTCCCCCCATGTGTCGTTTTCTCCTCATTTCCTTTAGCTGACTTTCTTTCTCATAAGTTCTAATTCTGAATAGCAGCTCTGAGAAGTTGAGAGTGCTCTTGGGGAAGTCAGTCAGGGGTTCTTTTAGATGCAATGTGGTTATTAACGAGTCATCCCAGCAGCCCCTAAGGAACTGTTTTAATAGCTGAGAGTCAGCATCTTGTCTAGTCACTCCATTGCTCTCAACAACTTCCTGTAACAGAGTTTGAAGGCGGCGCAGATAGTCAGATGCTCTCTCCCCACTATTTTGATGGGTTTCTAAGAACTGAATATACATCTCTTCCCCTCCTGTGACATTACCGTACGCCTTGTCCAATTCCTGGAGATAGGCACTGGGTGGGGCTTGTGCTCCAATAGAGAGAGCTACAGTTAAAGCAGGGGCCAGTAAGCTATCAAGCAATATACGGCGCTGCTGTACCTCTGAAATGCTGGAGTCATTGAGTACCTGCTTAGCCCGGAGCCGCCACACACTGTATTCCACTTCAGAGGAAGGTTTGGGGGAGGTTCCAGAGAAAAGACGTAGCTCTCTTGCAGGAGGGAGACGCACAGGTGAGTCATGCTTCACAATGTGTTCTACTATGACTTTCTGGACCTCTGCTGGCAGAGGGTTGATAAGCAGGGAGTCATTAGGAATCTGTTTGGTGTTGCATGGATTATTACCATCACTGGAGGCTACTAGTCTTGAGCTGTGGGAAGGCTGTGCCTTGGGCGCAGCTGCTGGGGTTGATGTTGCTGGCCCCTTATCCTGATCACCCTTTCCACAAATCTGATTCGCTGCTACCTGACTCAAGGTAGTGGGGCTGACGTTGTACACATAAGCTAACTCATTCATTTGTTCTTTGAAATGGACTGTCATATCACCAATAGCACGGACAAGGGGCACTAGACCATCTCTGGGTGGCTCACTAACTGACTTGGAAGGAATGAACTCATCAATCTGAATAACCTCCCAATGTGAATCATCAACTGCATGCTCACTGTCCAATAGCATTGGAGTTATGGACTCACTGAACTGGCACAGGATAGTATTTGGAGGACTATCAATTGGTTGCACTCTGACAACATCATCTAATGTTGCAAAAGCCCTTTTTACTTCCTCTAGTTTCACCTTAGCTGGAACACCTCTAAGAAGTACAGAATACTCTGGGTCAAAACCATACATGTCACAGAGCTCCATGGTTAACCCCAAAATGACTAAATGCACAAATATTTATATTAAGGGTACAATAACTGAAGATGAGGCGGACGCACTTCAAGTCCCTGTTCGGGCGCCAAATTTTTCTTTTCTCCTACTATTGTTGTAACCAGGAAGTAGAATCACTCAGAGTCCTGATAGCAGTTTACTATCAACCCAGGATTTATTTATACATTTTCTGGGACTGAAATGCTTATCACCTCATCTTGTCATCACATCAGCACACAATACTCAGAACGACTCCAAAGTACTCAAATTTCAAAGAGTATCAATGTTTCAGGAAACAAAAAAAAAAAACAGTACTAAAAAAAATATATATATTCACCCTTTTCTTTATATATATGTATATATATATATATGAAATCAAATGAACCCAAAATCTCCCACTTTGAAAAGGGGTATTCCTTTCCTAAATAAATAAAAGAAAGAAAGAAAAAAAAAAGGGAAATCACCTTTCAGTCTTTCTTTTTCTTTTGGAAAAGTCTCTAAATTGTCTTTGCAAAAATAAAAAAAAATAATAAAGTGCTGGCCAGCAAAAAAAAATTAGAGCGCTCTTTTATTTATGTGCGTGTATGTATATGTGCAGGGGGGATGGGGGCTGGGGTAATGTGTCTGTGTGGTTGCCTGGCAACGGTCAAAGGGCGACAGGAAGGTAAGACGGCGGGCGGCGAACGTCCTCCTCTGCAGGTCAATCGGCCACAGCACCTCAGCAGCTCAGCAGTCTCTCTCTCTGTGTCCCCTCAAGTCCACAGTCGCGGATAGAACCCGTTCCCTCTCTGGTGGCTATCATGAAAAAACATCACTGCATGAATCGCTCTTGGTGGAGCCTCTGAACCCCACATGCGGCTGCAGCTACATCCCTCTGAGCCCGCGAATTCCCCACTAGGGGTGATATCGTAAACCAGTTGACTGTCGTGAGAACTGCCATCATGCGGCGCTTAAAGGGCAATGCACCCAAAACAAACCTGACAGAAGTACATTAAGTAACTGCAGTTACTGCTGGGTTACATATACACGAAACATTTGCAGGGTTCACTGTCATGGTGAAAAAACTAAAGCTAAACATTTGAGCAGTATGGCTCACACAATGATAAAACAGCTTTTCATTTTGGTGGCATTGGCCAGTTTAATGACACAAAAATTAGGTTTTGCAGTAAGGTTGTAATGTTTTACGAAACAGTTTTGACAATTGCGCTTGTTGCACACTTGGACACAGAACGGACCTCCAGGTGTGCATAAGTTTAGAAGAATCCCTTTATTCTTCCTCTTTCACTGGAAATACAGAAATACAAGCACATCAGAGTAACGTGGCTACATGCTGCTGGCTGCAGATACTGAATGACAGAGGTATCTCTATAAGCATCCACACTCACTCTAGAACTTCAATGACGCATAAAACATTTAACACTATAAACTCAAAAACACACTGATTATATTCTGGTCATTCACACAACTCACTGTACTGCTCATCTAACTCCACTTCTCTTGAAACAAGTAGCAGCCTCTCCTTTAACTCAGTTGCTCTGAAGAGGAAGTTTTGGGGAGATTCGTGGCTGTCTTGTGTTATGTTTACTAGCCTGTGATATAAATCTGTGGAGCTGTCTTCTTTGAAATGCCCCTTTAATATGGCCTTTAATTCAGAAAGGGTGAGGTCACTTCTTATTTCGAGCATATCACGAATACTCAAACCTGGACTGATTGACTTGACCACAGCTTCAATGACTTCAGCCTCACTGTGTCCTTTATTCGGGCCTTGGTCAATCTGATGCATCAGATTTGTGTATGAGAGTTTGTCCTTCTGACCCCTTTCCCCAATCTGACCACATAATCTTGAATTCTCTCCTTATTGTCACTTCTGGAAGCCTCTTGTCTGTATTTTAATCATTATCAGTGTTTTCAGTATTTTCTGTTACTTGTTCAACTACTTTAAGGAGTGACTTTAAATAATACAATGCTTCATCCTCCTTTTCATCATTAATTGCATTGTCTGGGATTCTGTAATTAATCTGATTAACACTCGCCCTGTTGGGACATTTCCACTTGGGATTTTAGCTCCTGCACACACTTTTTTGAGCTGATCAAGCTGCAAAAGCCCATGGTCTCTGAGACACAGTCTCTGCCAGCTCCTCCCGATCCCTTGTGTCTGATGCAGTCATGACCACATGGCTGTGCGCTCCTGTCGTCATCCTCACTCATTCTTGTCACACTGACCACGATGTTAATCATCCCACCGATGCCTCCAATATTTGTTGCACACTTGGACACAGAATGGACTTCCAGGTTGGAATAAGTTTAAAGGAATCTCTTTATTCATCCTCTTTCACTGGAAATACAGAAAACATCTGAGTAATATGGCTGCATGCTGAATGACAGAGGTATCTCTATTAGCATCCACACTCACTCTCCAACGTCCATGACACATAAAACATCTATTTAACACTATAAACTCAAAAACACACTGATTATATTCTGCAGATTCACACAACTCATACTTTAGCAGGTTGTAGGTGGTTATTTTATGGCTTTCCACAGTAGTGGATTACCAGGTGAAGCATGATATATGTTTTACTTTCACTTTCACTTGCAAAACTCTCATATAAATCTCATATTTGCATTACTGATAGTCCGTTACTCGCTTTACGATCATATTAATCAGGTTCTGAACTACTGTTTCCATGATGTCACATGATGTGTGTTTTTATTCTTCAGTTACTACACGGTACACTGTGTATAAATAAATCTGCCACTGAGGCCCTTTGTTTTGTCACTGGGCAAAAATGTATGTCCAGTTTCACCTGTGCCCCTCAGACAGCCTGAGTCCACACTGCCCCCTATGAGCTTACAAAATGTGTCCACATGCTGGTGCTGAGAAAGCTAACATGTAAAAAGCAGTCTGCCATTGCCAGTGCAATCAAAGTGCATTATTGGTACATTTCAGACATGTTAAAAAACAACACACTGCAAATTGTACCTGTAATAAAACTTAATTTTTATATTAATTTTTAATATTTTCAGTCTGAAATATCTCAACAACTATTGGATGAATTTTTGTACACACATTTGTGGTCCTCAGAGGATGAAGCTTCAAGGCCACATAAAACAGAAATCAGAGTGCTATTTGCATCCGCATATTTACTTGTTTCCTGCAAAAAAGGGCAGTTAGGGAGGGACTTGTCGCAGTAAGTGATAGCACTGAATGAGCATTAATGTAACGCGCCCCCCAGCCCACAGCCACAACATAGCAGCCCATTAACTTGTCTTCCCAGATCAGGAGAGAGACTGAACATCAGCTCCGAGACCGACGGAGGTTGGGAGACAGTGAATACAGTACAAATGTGGTTTGCTTGCTGGGTTTGGCTGAGTTTGCCAACTTAGCTGCATGGCTAACTGAACTAACGGCAGTTAGTGGTTAGCTACTGTAGCAACAAGTATCCTATCAGGATGCTCAGGAAAGAATCAGGAAACTTCATACATTACCTCATTGCTGTATTCATTTTTGGGTCACAGAGGCTGTGTTCAATCCTGGTCTGGCTGTGTTCACTGAGAGGCTGCTGAGCTCGGTTCAGTTGCCTTCTATAAGCTAAGTTAGCTGGAAACTCTGACCCAGAGTTGAAGCTGAGCAGCTGCTGGATATTAGAGGCAAAACCAAAAAGGATTTTCTCCATAATATATGATTCAGTTCCACTCAAATCAGTGAATAGAATCATTAAGTTAGGTTTTTTTTGTACACTAATGTACATTAATCAGTGAGGCCTGGCCCTCAGCCCACCGTATGCTCAATGTAGCTAATGCTAGTTGTTGAGGACCCGTAACCACAGTATTTTGGTGAAGGAGAAGGAGGTTCAAGGTGGTGAACACCTCAAGACACATCACTGTACCACACTGTTGCTTATAATCTAAACTAATGAATCTCAGACTTATATCTCTGTACCACTGAAAGGTGAAGAATGATTGACAAGTTGGTGCCATGACATTATTGGTTAAAACTAGCTTATGTAAGCATGCATCATATTTTGTTTTACAGGAAGAAGAAATTAATGTATTTTCTTGGCTTTTGATATACAAATACAAAGCAATGATTTTTGTGTTTTTTGGCATGTATTGATAAATAGCTTCACAAAATGACTGGGGATAAATACATAAATGGGTTAAGGAGACATTTTTCAATTAATCTAAACTTTACTGTGATGCCTTTAGCTTTTCTTTTGCACCACAAGCAGTTTAAAGTTTTATTTCATTTATGATTATTTTCTTTGCATACACACATGATTCAGACATGGTTCATGGGTTCCAGATGATAGATCTAACTTAGATGATCTCCTGACCTCTATCGCCACAAAAAGTTTAGGCGCACTATTTTTTGTTACTTTTTGGTTACAGCTATTAAGGACCAGTTTCTGACATGTGGTGTTATCTTGCTAAAATCAGGCACTTCCTGTCTCAAATAGATACTTCTGTTACTTCTAGGCTGGGTTACTGCAGTTCCTTAATATCAGGCTTCCCCGGTAAGTCTCTGAAGAATCAGTTCCTAGTTTGAATTTGGGAAGGAGACACCCGCTCCACATTTAAGCCTGTAATTATAGAATGGCTCAAGTGAGTCATGCTTCATGACCTCTCTTGCTTCGTAAACATTACCACTGTAGTACTTTTACTTTTTTCAGTTGTCTTCAACTGTCCCCACAGTCTGTCATATTTGTTCAGGCTTGATGAGATTCAAACCATTTTAAAAAGTGTAAGGAATAAATAAAAACACGGGAAACTTATTTTAACTGTGCACATGACAATAAATGCTTTGTTATTAAGGCTATAGGCAGTTTTTAAAAAAAAATAATTTCTCTCTATATTATAAACCTGTCTTGAGTTGTTTCACTAAACAACAACTATTAACCTGCTTGTAGGAAAGGTCTGTAGAGAGGCAGGCAATAGAAAGGTAACTAACATCACTGTACAGAGTAGTTGTGCGCACATCCAATCCTTTTAGGTCAGGTGCGGATAATCAGGAGATCCAAACAGAGAAAATGGTCTTCCTCAGGCAACTATAGAGGACCTCTATAGTTGCCTGAGGAAGACCAGTCTGGTCGAAACGTTGCTGATTAAAGATTTTGGGAGCCTTAATTCAGTGTGCGGATACTCCTCCTTTTTTTCTCAAACTATACATCACTGTGCCACATAGTTTTAATAGAAAATGTTCACACTGATGACCAGTGCTGGAAGGAGTCACTCAAGTAAAAGTAGCAATACTGACAGTAATCTGTTACAAGCAAAAGTCCAAAGTCAGATTTTAAGTAATGTCTTTTATAAATGATGGCCAATGCAAACAGAAAATCAGGAGGATATTCAGATGATGATGATGGTCAGTTAAAGATGCAGTGGGCAAATGCACAGACAACAGTATTATACACAGGTATTACTGTACCCTAGTTAAACTTCAAGAAATTGGATGAAACTCATTACTTTTTATTTTTTGTGCTGTTCTGTATTTTTGTGTTCTTGATTACTTAATGAAGTTTTTATTTGGGTGGAGGCTAAATAAGCCCTTTGGGAGGTGTTGCTGTCTGTCACTCTTGCAGTAAACATCTTGGTCAGGTTAATCTGGCATTTTTACCATTTTAGAGGTAATTCCTAACATCATATAAAAGCAGGGGGGTAAAAACGTTCAATATTTCACCCTGAAATGTAGTGGAGTAGAAAATATGAAGAAGACGAATAATGGAAATATTCAAGTAAAGTGCAGTATATAGTAGGCCTACAAGACATAATATTCATTTTCCACACTGGACGATTTTTCTATTTAGACAGAAGTGCTTGTGTTTGTCAAAAGGCCTGCAGTGCCTCCTTGTGGTTGGACTGAGAAACTACACTGGATATGAATTGTCCATGAGAGCATATCTGGAGTAGGCAATTTTGTGACCTGCTCCTTGATGTTTGTGCCTTTATGTGATAAAATATTTATATTAACAATTTTTCTTAGTGACCATGTAGAGGTCATTTACTATCCATACTTATTTTATGTCATTGTCAGTGTTACATAATTCAGCTAACTGGAGCTAATGAGAAAAAGATTAAGTCAGTATCCTGTATGTACACTACAGTTACACTGTATTTAATTGCAACTGGCTCAAGTTTATTCTGTATTTGCTTTTAATGAGTTCAAGTGCCTTTATTTAAAACTGCTACATTATGGTTAAACTACTGTAGTGATATTTGGGTTTTCAGAGGTTTAATTATATATGTGGCTTATGTTCCCACAGCGTAGATCAGTGGTTCCCAAAACTTTTCACAGCCCGTACCCCTTCAGACATTTGACCTCCAACCATGTACCCCCTCGCGCACTTATAGACCCTTTTACAGCTGACGTCATTGAAGAGCTGTGCAAGCATTTCGGCAACAGAAGTAGTGGTCTCCTCAGTCATCCAGACGAGTTATCAAGCTGCAAAGATTGAATTAAACATTTTACCGCACCAAAATCAGCAAAACATTTGTTTATTGAGTATATGATACTTCAGAATTGATATTCAGTGCAATTCGCTGAACACTAGAGGGTAGCTTACATAGCCTATGTGTATTTTTTGACTGGCATAGCGTGAGCAGGACACTCTAGACTCTAATGTCTATATGCCAGTTTTCAAAAATGTAATCAGGCTGTGTGCAAATCTCGTTTTCATTTTCATTTTTAGCGTAACCCCTACTTTCACTTTGCGCGTACCCCTGGGGGTACGAGTACCCCAGTTTGGGAATCACTGGCGTAGATGATGCTAACTCATTTTCAGGACAATTGATCTAACGGTTCTGGGAGGAGTTTTCAAAATTTTCTTCATTTGTAATCATTATATATTTTCTTTATAATCTCAGGAAATACAAGGATATATGTAGGCTAAGTCTTTCTTCACAAATAAGGTGCTTAAATTTATCCATATGGGTTTTGGAAGGCCCACAGGATACATTGTTGAAAAAAGGGGTGAATTGGGGATACAGGGAGTTAGTACTTCTTAACAGATAATATTTGGTAGTGTTATGAGTGTTAATACCATTTCATTTAATGTTCAGAGTCTGAGCAACCAATAAAGAGGAGTAAAGTATTGGCACAAATGAACCATCAAGGAGGCGATATTGTATTTATGCAAGAAACTTGTTTGTTTGTCTAAAATGGAGTATGAGACATTAGCCAAAATGTTCAATGCCCAGGTTTTCTACTCATCAAGATGAGTTGGTAGAACTTTGATGCAAAACCATATCCTTTTGAGATTGAGAATACAGTCTGTGATCAAAAGGGTAGATAATGTTCTTGTGGTAGGGAAGATAGATGAAGTAAAGGGATAATTGTAATAGGGGGAGATTGTTTTTAATAAATGAATTAAAACATTGATTGGTTTGTTGTATTTACATGGTTGTTGTGTGTATAAGTGTGACTGTACATATGTGTGTGAAGAATAGCCAATGCACATGCAGGTGCTAATGGGGATCCTAATAAAGAGAGAAAGAAAGAAAGAAAGAAAGAAAGAAGAAAGAAAAGAAAAGAAAGAAAAAAGAGAAGAAAAGAAAAGAAAGAAAAGATTCACAAAGTAGTACGGAACACAAGGCTCAAAAGCATATCAGATTAGTAGGTGGCCTGGCAGCTCAGTTTGGTGAGCATTTGCCCCTACCGAGGCTGTGAGTCCTCTGCAGTGGCAGTGGATTCGACTCTCACCTATGGCTCTTTGCTGCAGCTATCTCTAGCTGTCCCGTCACTTAAAGGCATAGAGGCCTAAAAAAAGATATCAGATAAGTGGATGTATGGAAAAACCTAATAGGGATAGTTCACCCAAGAAGGTAAATTCAGTCATTATCTACTCACCCTTGTGCTGACTGAAGGTTGATTTTAGCTTTTGGGTCCACTTAACACTGCTGTAGTTTTGACAGAAAACACCATTGCTGAATCTCACAAATAGTTAAAGTGCATGGTGACCAGTTTTCAAATGTATAAAAAACATTTAAACAAAAAAACATAAAATACCTCCATACAGCTCGTCTGGTGTAAATCCAATTCCCCTGAAGCCCCAACATGCCAAGCTGACTTGATATATGTCATTTACATCATGTTCTTAGCCTAAATCTTCACTGTAGATCCTTAGCTTGGAGCCACATTCACCTGTGTGCACACAGTCTGAACAGCACAGCATGTTGGGGCTTTAGGAGACTTGGATAACACCAGACATGCAGTATGGAGGCATTTTCTGTTGTTTTCTTCTCTGTTATTCTGCAATTCTGCAACTCTGTTTTCCTGCGAAACTCCAGCAGTGTTTTGTGGACTAAAAATCTAAACCCGACTTCAGTCCGCATGAAGTTGAGGAGATGTGACTGAATTTTAATTTTGGGGTGAATTATCCTTTAAATCCAATTCAAGAGGATTACGCAGACTATTTTTGAGTTACAATGAACTATTCAAGACTGTGCTTTCAAAAGAACTATCTCCTGTTAACAGTATTAATATCAAATTCTTTTATCAAATCATGCACCTTTACAAATGAAATGAAAGAGTAGTAGGAAAGTGAAGTGATGGATTATACCAACAAGTTTTACTATTTTCGAAAGAAAGATGGGAAAAAAAAATGGTTAGAGATACCTGGTAAGTTTGACACATGGATATGTGTGTGATTATGTGTTCATGTTTGGCTACACATACACTCATGCGTGTGTCTACATATAAATTAGGTATGTAGATAACAAGTATGTGTCTGTGGTATGAAGTTGTGTAATGTATCCTCCAACCTAAATCTATCAGTTTAATTATATTGTATGAAATCATACATGGGTAATGAGCTACTTTTATTATTTTGTACTACAGTATTACTGTTATTTATTTTCTGTTGTTATTGTTGCTGATTTCTTGTTTGTTTTAGTTTTTCTCTTGTTATCCATTTATTCTGATATTTATGTGAAATGATTTAAAGCATCTTCAGGACGAAAAATGGTCACTGTAGAAAATTTGCCAAAGAAATTTTACACATTATTTTTTTTTTCCACTTTGACTGAATCAGTTGTTTAACCAACATCTCATCTCTTAATACAAAAATATTCATTCATTTTCAGAAATTTATCCCTTTAAATGCCAGTTTGGTTACATAATACCCTTGTTTTTTTCTGAAAAAGTATTATTTTCTATATACTGTGTGCTAATGGGATTTGTAAGGATTGTGATCATCACAGCCCTGGATTTGTCAATGATGAGCAATAACTTTGATTTTGATTCATCATCATTTATTATTATTTTTATTATTATTATTATTATTAAAAGTCACACTGGGCACCTTCAGGCAGAAAAATGGCCACTTTAAAAAAGCTGCCATAAAAATAATCATACATTGGTATTATTTTCTTTTTTGACTGCATTAAGTTTTTGAAACAACATATGTTCTGATCATTTTTACAAAATGTTCATTAATTTTCAGAAGTATAACCTTTTAAATGTCAGTTTGGTATATAACGCTCCTGTTGTCTTTTATGTTAAAAAAAAGCACCAAAAAATAATTATTTTCCATTTACCTAGTGCTGAGGGTGGTTCTTTTTGGATTATCTCGGCCTTTGACATGTCAGTGATGAGCAACAACATTGATTTTGACGCATCATTATTTTTTTGTGCAGTGTCAGATGAAATAATCTTAATTTTTACAGTCCACCACCACTGCAAAAACTGAGTGATGGTACAAAGCCAGAGTTTGTTTTGGTTTCACCCGTGGCTGCATCTTTGAATCCCCATGAAGGAGTGCATGTTTGGGTGTGTGTTGGCCTCTGTGGAGGTATTTGTGGGGGTGCATATGATGAGAAAAAGAAAGAGGGAACTCGTATTTCAAAGTCAAGTTCAAGTTTTGTCTCTGTACTATTGTGTCTGGAATGCCTGTGCGTGCACATGCATGCAAATTGAGTTTGAATGCTTTGCATATGCTGTTTACTTTCAGAGTTACTTCCGCAGATAAATGCCAGCTTTCTCCGCCGACCATGTGCGTATTTTGGACTGTTTGCGGGAGTCAGAACGAAGGATCGGCCGAGTATCTTTTCAGAGAGACAACACGAACACAGAGCGCGCCTGCAACGTCGTGATTGTGACGTTTCATTTGTCTGATTTCATGTTCACTCATATCTATTTTTCACCAGAGGCTGAAACAGACGTTGTAAAATACCTAACAGATCCACTTTTCATGATGGTTTCCCACAATATTACCGTCACAGTAATGAATGGTGAAGACTATCTAGAAAATATAATAGTGTGGCTTCTAGAATTTATCATCACAATGGCAGGTTCGTTAGGACAGATCAGGAGGTTCCAGTCAAATATTTTATTTAAAAGTAGCCTACTTTGAGCGACAAACAGACGTGCTCGATTGTGACAGTCTAGATGAGAATTAGACTTTCATCACGTACGTCAATCCAGCGTAAAAGTCGCTGCTGCTGATTTGTCAATACAGCTTAACATTATTGTTTACTTTGGTTTATTTATTCTTTATTTATATTAATGTTTTTCTATTGATTTCTCTTATCAGAAGAAGTTTCGTTTGCTCTTACTTTTTTTTCAACTTTTGCAATAAACCGTTAATGATAATAATAATAATAATAATAATAATAATGACTCGAAGTCATCTGATTAATTGAGTAATTATTATTAACATTGTTGTTGTTATACCACCTGCACGGCTAGTTGTACTTTATGGAAGCATTTATAGCCTAAATGAATGAATGAGCAGAAGAATCAAACATTTCATAAAGTTTATTCACAACTAGGAGTAATAGAGAAAGTGCTATGCCACTGATTCAAATGTACGCGGTGCGGTTCGTGGACCTGGGGCTTCACCCGATGACGAGGCGCTTGTCCTCGGTCTCCGAGCTCGACCTCACTGGACACACAGGCGTAGTCAGAGCGCAGGTGAGCTTCTGGGAGGCTGTGTCTGACCGCTGATCTCTCTACGGTGGCCCTGAGGTGCAAAACACAACGGCAAATCAGAAAACACAACGGCAAAAGAGAAAACACAACGGCAAATCAGAAAACACAACGGCAAAAGAGAAAACACAACGGCAAATCAGAAAACACAACGGCAAAAGAGAAAACACAACGGCAAATCAGAAAACACAACGGCAAAAGAGAAAACACAACGGCAAATCAGAAAACACAACGGCAAATCAGAAAACACAACGGCAAATCAGAAAACACAACGGCAAAAGAGAAAACACAACGGCAAATCAGAAAACACAACGGCAAATCAGAAAACACAACGGCATTAACCAAAACGGAAAAGGTAGGTACCCTCGGGCGACATGAATCGTCGCTGATTGGACGAAAGAAAGGGACCTTTTTTTTTTTAAATATATATAACTTTATTTAACAAAATCATGTACAAACAACATGGCTTACATCTTTTTTAACGTTTCAAATGAGCAGGTGCATAGGGAGAATGCAGAGGAGAGAATGAGAGAATAACATCCATGAAATGAAATAAATAAATGAGATAAATGAAATAAACCAATTAAAATTAAATAAAACGTTTAGCTAGGGCTTTTGTTTAGATCATATTTTTCAAATAAACTGAAAAGTTTCATTGCATATTTACCTTTCATTATGTTCAGGGCTTTGGTGAAGGAAAGAAACTCATTATGAAACACATTAAACTTAGGTTTCACTTTCATATATTTACATTTGTGTATGTAAAATTCTCCAAGGATTAGAATATTATTAACCATAAAGTCCCATTCATCATTGTCCATAACAACACCATAAATAATGTCCTTTTGAGAAAAGGGTTCGAGTCGGATCTTTGTGTGCATCCAGTCATGTATCAGTCCAGGGCCCCGTTTCCCAGAGCCTTCGTAGCGCTACGTGCTTCCTAAGTTGTATCTTAAGGTCTCTGGTAAGCTTACGGGCTGTTTCCCAGAGTCTACTTAGCTAAGATAAATCTTCTGTAAGATATATCTTAAGACGAGTGGTCTGAACCACTCGTAAGCTGCCTCTTAGTGATGCGCTCCGTTCATCCTAACACAGTTTTAGCTTTATTAGGCCAAAATTATGCTTTTCAAATGGATAGTTTTAGTATAGCGCACATCAAGGCTGCTTACGTAAATTACATCATCAGGTTAAAATTAACTTAATGAAAAACAATAATTAATATTGCTTATTTATTTATTTATTTGAGCTAAATAACTGAGGATATGTTTTTTTCTGAGGAGGCTATGTTGCTATATTATTTTTACGGTTTAATTTTCATGCGGGCTGGTGTGTGTTTTTATTGCTCTTATGTGTTTTCGCCAAGCACATCAAGCGCTTTAATTAAAGGACAAAGAGCCACGAAGTCAAAGGCCTGTGATCATTAATGCGTTTTAAAACGGTAAATTGTGTCTCTACAATCTGAATGAGACACACAACACGATGTCTGACAGCAGCTTTGTGTGGAATTACTTCAAAAATTTAAACAATGAAGATGCAAATTGTGCGCTGAGCTGGAGGGATAAAATCCACTGGACTGATGTTTGCTGCGACATTTCCAGGTGAAAGCCCAAAGTTTCAAGAACACTGGATTCATACTTTATCTAAAACACATCTGGATGAAATACTGCAGCATCCGATGGATTTACCTTCAGGCTGTGGCAAAAAGAGCCGCTCACTGAAGAAAGATGCCAAAATCACCTGAATAATCCATCCAAAGCCTCACACAAAGTGAGTGAGAACTTGTTGTTAGATTTTTACTTTTTAACTTTGAGTGATCATAAACTTTATTAAGCCGACTATGTTGAACAGTGAAGCGCACAGTGGGAGACGTCTACTGCGCTCAGCAGGCGCATGTGAACGCGAACGGAATGTAGAATCTGTTTCGGCTCAAGATCATGATTTTAAAAACACCAAATGACTTGATTTAACGAATTTCGTTAGTTTAAAATATGATGAATGAGCCTATTCAGTCAGACAATAAGAGACCACAGAGTGAATTTGGCATTTCATCCTCCATGCAGCTGCAGAAGGTCAAGCTACACATAACATGTGCAGTTTATATATGTTCATTATAATGTTGATTAATGTTGAAATCGTGTTCTTCTGCCTCAGTAATAATTAGTAATACCACCAGATAATAAACTAAAGTGGTCATTTCCTCGAAATGTGTCATTTCGGGAAAATATGAATCCCTCCCCCTCACCTCATCACATTATACGTGCCGATATTTTAATTTAAAGACAGCCCAGTATGAGCGTGTATGGTGATATGTGTTTTGTGTTTTGACACTGCAGAGTATCTGAGTGTGTACATTGACAAAGATGGACATTGGAAGTACATTGATGGAAAAAGAGAGACAAACACGTATGCTGTTGTTGTTTTAATAACAAAAAACATTATCGGTGAGCAGCGATCACGTTTCTCTACTTCATCATTAGTCTCCTTGTTTATAACGGAATGCACATGTAAGTCATTTTTTATGTGATATGCTTCAGACATATTAGGACTAAAACGCTGCTAAAACGCTCGTCTGGTGTATGTGTGGACCAGGCTTCAAATAGTTCAGCAGATGATCTTTAGAAGACGTAGCCTCATTTATATTATGATAATTGATGGTGGTAAAATTATTAATGCAACACTTGTTATGTTACAACATCATTTATTTACCTTTATAAGAGATCAATCGATGCATGCAGCATCGATTACACTTACGATGTACCTTAGCAGCTCCTTCTTACGAGCTCCCGCTAAGAGACAGTTTGGGAAACACTCGCAGGAAAAGAAGTTCGTTTGCTAAGAGATATCTTAGAGACCTTCGTAGAGCGCTAAGATACATCGAATCTGGGAAACGAGGCCCGAGTGTTTCAGAAGCATACACTGAAAAAATATATGCTCCAAGGTTTCAATATCATCACAAAATACACATTTATTTGTTTCAAAACCAAATCTCTGTCGTAATAGTACACCGCCAGACTCTGCGCAGAGGATTCTCTGCGCAGAGTCTGGCGGTGTTGTCTTTCCGGTTCAAAGGACGGACCAGTTCTTTCGTCCAATCAGCGACGATTCATGTCGCCCGAGGGTACCTACCTTTTCCGTTTTGGTTAATGCCGTTGTGTTTTCTGATTTGCCGTTGTGTTTTCTGATTTGCCGTTGTGTTTTCTCTTTTGCCGTTGTGTTTTCTCTTTTGCCGTTGTGTTTTCTGATTTGCCGTTGTGTTTTCTGATTTGCCGTTGTGTTTTCTCTTTTGCCGTTGTGTTTTCTCTTTTGCCGTTGTGTTTTCTCTTTTGCCGTTGTGCTTTGCACCTCAGGGCCACCGTATCTCTCCGTATGCTGAACAGCAGGGAGACGGGTGACGTTGGGAGAGTTCAGCTTGATAAGGAAACGAAGAGCACCCATCCTGAACCGGCAGTTTTACCGTTCACGACTTGCCATTAGTTTATCTACTTGACATGATAATTATTATTACTATGAAATGCCATTTACCACTTGTTGTTTAATGACATTTCACCGACATAGCAGCGCAACTAATGGAAAGTGTTGTAGTAATGTTGATACAATGTCACAAATAAAACATCACAATTACGACGTTGCAGGAACGTTATGTGTTCGTGTTGTCTCTGTGAAAAAGATCCTCGGCCGATCCTTCGTTCTGACTCCCGCAAACAGTCCAAAATACGCAAATGGTCGGCAAAGAAAGCTGTTAGACACAGGCGTAGTTTGGCCACTGGCGACTTTCTGGGAGGCGGTGTCTGCCCCGCTGATCTCTCCGTAGGCTGATGTTAGGAGAGTTCAGCTTGATACGTAAACGAGAAGCACACAGATCTCGAATCAGTACTATTGCCGTCCTTCATCCAACTACATTCTCAGCTCACTGGCTTATCCTTCGTGAACGACCGTTCTCAGTTCACCTCACTTAGCTGAACGGAACGGTCTTTTGAACTGTCTCCTCCCACTTCCTGTCCTGTGACAATGGGACTGGACGAATTTTGTACATAAATACCGGTGCAGCAGGTTGACCAGCGGACCAAAATCTGAGGGGTATGGTGCGTGATCCCGAAGAAAACTCAGCCCAGACGTCATCTAACGAAACTTTTTGAAGACTTAAGCAGTCCTACACTATGAGTGGTGGACAAAGCATGATTGTTGCTGTCGTCCAACGAACACTGGGCTTACTGAGATCTCTGTGTAATCACATTTCCTGGTTTGAAATCAGGCTGAGGCTTGAAGGGCCTTGTTCCCTTGCTGCTGTGCTTCAGGCGGGGAGAGCTGGTGTGCGTCTGCACCTGGAAGGCCCTCCGGGTGAGACTGCGTAGTGATGAACAGTGGCATCCGCGCGGCGACAGCGGCTCCAATCACGCTGTTAAGTCAGACATACATGCCAACGATCATCTGTAGTGTCGATCGCGGACGCCCATACATGAAACCGCAGCGTTATCGACGGAGGAAGCCGAACTATTCCGTAGCACTGCGTTGTCGCGCGCGGAATAAGACGCGCAGTGCGTTGCAACATTGAAGACAATCACGCCACCTCAGAGCGATTTACACCAGGCACGGCTGCGCCGCGGTTTTGGTCCGTCATACTCGCGACTTCAATTTACACCAGCAGCGTTTCAGACGCGGATCAGTTGTTGACTTGTTTACTTCGTCGTTTTGGGTCATTTTTCCTTGATTTTTGTGCCTCGACCATGGGTAAAGAAGTCTATGTAGTTATGTGATTTCTTTTTTGTATGTTTTAATTGTGTTTAATGTTGTTATTTCCTTCTTTATTGTGCTGTAGTCTTCAAAGTCATGGATCAAAGTTTTGGAGCTTTGTTTAATTAAAAAATACATCTCTATAATCATCTCAATATTATGAAACTGTTGCCGCCGGGTATGGCGTAATGTTGAATGAATGAAGTGAAATACGATCCGTTGTCGACACGAGATGTTTTATTTTGAAAATTTACCGGATTCACTATGCTTTTCGTGTCGGGACTTCGATCTCATCTGCGCAGCTTGACGCGCCATCCGTCAAAAATAGACTTGCTGCGTATTCTCTGCGGAGCGGAGCGCCGAGCCGCTTCTGGGACGCTGCTGACACGCGCCGCGGCGCATCTGGTGTGAACACGAGCATTCACTAGAATGGCTGCTATTTCTCTGCGTGCCGCGGCGCAGCCGCGCCTGATCTCACTGTGTGGTGCGCCACAGGACTGCATTTCAATCGGTACAAAGCCAGTCGAGCGGGCCGGAAAAGGCGGAGAGAATGCGGCCAATTGTCAAAATAAAAGACCCCGTACAGATATTATGTGCCTATAGTGAAACAGACATCGGAGACGATCTGTGTGCAGTGCATGTGCGAGGACAATCTCGCCGTGAAATTCAGGAACGAAAACCATCTGACCCACAGCACAAGTACAAGATTATGACGTCGCAGCGCAGCGCGCGGACGACGATTATCTCGTCCCAGAACGTGACATTTACCGTCGCCGCTAATAATGGAGAAAAGTGGCGTACTCGTCTTCACAGTCGCAGTGCACAGAGGACTGCGACTGCGTTGTCCTACACGCGCACGGAGGAAGTCGACCGACTCCCGCTACAATTGATAAATGCTGCAAGTGTATAATAAAGTTTATATTCAATGTTCAGTTGCATCTCTTTTTTTCATCCCCATTTACTCCTCCCAGCCTTCCCCGGGACAACAGTAGTAGGCCTATTAGAAATTAGAATTATTAGAAATACACTGAAAAATCCTAAGTTGTTACAAGTGCACTTGTACTTTTTGGCACAGTTGTATGCATGTAAATTGTACCTTTAAAAAGTATTTCACAATACTGTCGTTTAGTTCAACTTCATTTTCTTTCATGTCTTTTAAATGAGCTCACATTACAGCAGGTGAGGAATATACGACACCCGGATTAGTCTTTATAACTGCTGTTTAAAAACTTAAATATATTATTATAAATATCAGATTGTTTAAAATAGGTTATACAAATAACTTGTGATGTTACATGCTACGCCAAACTAACGAGTAACACAAACTTTTGGCAGTTTAATCGTGTGGTAGTAACTTCCAACACGTGTAGGGAAAGAATCGCAGTTGATTATCGTCCATATCCAACCAGGACAGAAGCACCGGCAGGCAGCAGAGCAGCTGACTGACGAAACCGTCCTCTTAAAGCCTCTCCAGCACATGACAGCATGTGAGCCTGTCAGCTCTGGATCAAAGCCGCGCGTTGTTAGACAGTACGGGAAGTTGCACCAGCAGGTTTTAAAGCCAATATAAAGATTTGTAACCCTCTTTTCTTGTCTGTCTGAGTTCTCCAGTTCTTCTGGGCTGTGGGCAATAAGCGGGCTACAATACTTCTTTCTTTACTCTTTTAATTTGCACCAACACGGCAAACAGCACAGTACAGCAACTTCTCCTCTCGCGTCAAGCACGAGGCACTCACTCGGGGTGTGTCGCTAATACCTGTCCCCACCAAAACAAGGGCAGGTAGGAACCATTTAACTCAACCAAAGGAATACACCAACTCTACTTGGGCTGCACATGAACATACAAATTAAATAAAATATAAAGTACTATAAATGGCAATGAAATAATAATTTACAAGTAACTAAATGATATGTAAAAAAAATATCATTACTTAAATAATAATAATGTACACATTGTACTGCTTAATAAAAACACAAAATTACACAATAACTTAAGTAATAAAAAAATAACCCAAAAAAAATATAACGTGCAGTAATTACAGTTACAGATTGATCACCATCACTGGGAGAGTCAAATGAAACCTGACTTTGCCCAAGGGTTGAAATTAACAAAAGCCGTTTTTAATCTTAAATGGCAAGAACTATCATTTATTGTATTTATGACTTATGTGTTTTGATTTGCTGTTTGTTCAGTGCTGATTTACTGTAATATGTCTCGCATCACGTTTTATGTAGCTACTGTAAAAGTGAATAATACGATTCTTAATTACAAAAATAAACCTTTATTGATGGCTCATTAACATGTAGAACCGCATGACCGACAGAACATGAATCTTGTCGGCACGGTGAACATGTGACCCTTTTTATAAGCACGCTAATCTTGATCCTCTATGAACAACTAACACAGATAATCACAGTCTTTAAATGAATTTGATACACAAGTAATTATATCTGTCCATATCTGTGTAAGACGATAGTAAAATAACACACTCAGGGTAAGTATGAATCAAAATCACAAATTCTTGGTCACTTACTACACCAAGAATGACCATTTTCAAACTTTTTTAATAGGTGTAGATTTTAATTTGAAATAATGGTAAAGGTAAAGCTAAAAGGACAAGTCTCATGCTGGAGGAGTATTTCTGACAACCTGGCAACACAAAAGTTGTTATTATGAATGTAATTGATTCATTAACCATTAGTCATAGCCCTTTATAAAAATTAGAAAGTGATGCAAAGAGTAGGGATTCTAGTCATGTAGTATAATAGTTTGTAAAGAACTGTACAATGCCAGTACGAGAAGGGGTAAAATGGAGGTCGTTCAATGATCTCTGAATTGCATGCATAGTCTGATATCTTGTGGACAGAAACTATAATTACAGTTGGAAACAAATTCTATAAAACATATTTTTGAATCTCAAAGAATCCCACTAACAAAGACAAAAGGAGGAGGAGGGCGTTCTTGCTTATAACCCTAATTCCAAAAAGTTGAAATGCTTTGTAAGATGTAAATAAAAACAGAATACAATGGTTTGCAAATACTTTTTGACTTGTATTCAATTGTACAAAGATAAACATTGCAACATGTCTCAAAGAAAGATCATCAAAAGACTAGTAAAGTTGTAAATGCTCAAAAAACACCTGTTGGGAACACTCCATGGGTAAACAGGTTGATTGATAACAGCTGATATCATGATTTGTCTTTATCATGTTGTTCACTGGCATGAATGGGGTGAGTTCAGCACTTGACAAACAAAAACAAAACAAAACAAAAAAGCATAAAAATGTATCAGTTTGAAAATAAAATATCTTGTCTTTGTACTGTATTCAATTAAATATAGATATAGAGCATAGGTCTAGGCATTTGCAAATCATTTTTTTCCATTTTCCAGCAAAAGAAACTTAAAATAAAGGTCCTCTATGACTGATATATTATAACATTATGAAATTGTTAATACTGATGCATCAGTGTGTAAGCAGAAATTTTCTATTGTGGCTGGGGGAGGTGAGACTAAACTAGGGAGTTTTGTGAAGTGCTTCTCAACCACCAGTTATATTTTTGGCAATTCACTGTATTTTATAAACTCACTACATGTTGTTTATAACGAATGTCTTCATCTGCAAATTAACCTAAAGTTGCTCCTGTATTGTAAAAGTAGTAGAGTAAAAAGTACAATTTTACACCTAAGGAGCAGAAAATGTAAAAGTACCTCAATATTGTATTTAAATACAGTACCGAGAAGATGCAATCAGTTCGTTTCCACCAGTGGACGATTAAACATGCTGTGGAATTTTGTTTTAAGAAAAGGAGCCTGCAATATGGTATGGAGAGATGCACTTTGGTTTAAATGGCAGAAATCAGGTATTAATGGTAGATTGTTTAAGGTCATTGTGGACATATATAAACACATTAAGTCCTGAGTCTCTGTTAAAGGAGCCAAATCTGAGTTTTTTGTTAGACAGGGTGAAAATCTATCCCCACTACTATTTGCACTATTCATAAATGACCTCAAGGACTTTCTGGTACAAAATGGATGTGACCTGGCTGGTTTTGATGATGCTATGATAGATAGTTATATTAAACTTATGGTATTAATGTACACAGATGATACTATCGTGATGGCTACAACAAAAGAAGGACTAATTGATCAAATGTGCCATTACTGTCGAAAATGGAAGTTAGTCATAAATAGTAATAAAACTTAAGTTACTGTATTAGCACCCACAAAATAGATGTCAAGAGGTACCAGTTCTTTTGTAATGGTGAGGAGTTAGAAGTTGTTCATAGTTTTAAATACCTGGGTATTGTATTCAACTATAATGGCTCTTTTAGAGGAACTCTAAAAACAGGCCTCTCGAGCTACATATGTTTGCCCTATTGAGCAAGTGTAGGAAATTTGAGCTACCAATAGATGTCAGACTAGAGCTCTCTGATAGACTTGTGACACCAATTATGCTTTATGCATGTGAGGTTTTGGGGTTTGAGAAAACAGGCATTTTCGAGAAGCTACATCTGAAATTCCTTAAGTGTATTTTGAAAGTTAAAATGTCCACCTGTAACAATATGATTTATGGAGAGCAGGGAAGATATCCACTATGTATTGGTATTAAAAAAAGAGTTACTGGTTATTGGGGAAGTTAAGTGAGAGGAAAGGAAACAAAACTAAGCTGGGCATTGTATAGTTGTTTATTTAATTTGTATGTGACAGGAATATATGCATCACCATGGAGCACATTTGTTCAGCAACTATTAGATGAATGTGGCTTCTCATATCTTTGGCTGGATGAGAGATGTGATAATATTATTTGGCTGAAGTTGACAGTTGAGCAGAGGTTAAAAGATCAGTTCCTGCAGAAGTGGCATTATGAACTCCAGGGTATGTCATCATGTGATCTATACTGTAAATTTAAAGAGAAATTTAAGTTTGAAAAGTATCTACTCTGTGAAAACAGAAGGTACTCCCAGGCTATTTGCAATTTCCACGTTTCCAATAGCAGAATTACAAAGATAACAGGAAGATATAAAGGACTGGAAAGGGATAAAAGGTTTTGTACTTTATGTGATGACAAGTTGTTGGGGGATGAATATCATGTTTTGTTGTAAAAATTCAACCATTGTTGAGTATTGTTGAGAAGGAGGTACTTGCCAAAATATTTTGTTAATCATCCATCTATGTTTAAACTCATATTATTACTGCAAACACATAAACCTAGAGGAGTAGGTAAATTAGGTGCTTTTTTGAGCAATGTCCTGCCTTTATTTAAATGACCTAGATTGTCATGTTGATCTATTCTGGTTGTTTACCACTGTGTTGTTGCTTTATTTTATGTTTGTACTTCATACCACGTTGTGTTGTTCAGAGTAATTAGATAAACTTGAAACTTTAAACTTGATTTTCCTGTTTTCAGTCCTGACAGAGGTACTTGTGTTTTTCAGAAAGCCTGCAGTGCCTCCTTGTGGTTACATTATGATACTGCACTTGAATATGAATGGTCTATGAGAGCACACCTGGAAAAGTTGAGTCTGTCATCTGCTCTTTGAGGTCACTTTCTATCTATATTTAGTTTAAGTTCATAGCTGGTGTTACTTAAATGATTTAGCTAATTAAGCTAATGGGAAACAGATGTAGCCAGTAACCTGTGTCATCACCAGTGTCACAGTTTTTTATTGCTGCTGGTAATTTCAGATTCATGTCTGTATTTATTTTTAATGAAGTTGAAGTGCCTTCCTTTCAAGTTGTTACATGGTAAAACTCCTGTGGTATTAAATTAGAGTTTTCAGAGATTGAATTATACCTATATGTGGCTTATGCTCCAATAGCCTTTACTATTACATGTCAAGGTTCACCAAACTGCTTTAACTCAAAGCTGAAGAGTTGGTAGCCTCCATACTAACATTTAGTTAATATTCCTTTATGTATTGTATTTGCCATTTTGGCTGCATTTCTTCCTTTTGGAGAGCCTTGTAGCCATGTTGTAATTAATGTGCCTGTGTTTTGTTTTTGTTTCTTTATTCACACCACAAATGAGAATGTAATTTCCACTTACTGAAGATGTAGGTTTACTCCTCAGTGGGGCAGAGCAATGCCCTGATTATGAAAACAACTGCTTTGAATTATTCTCTCCATAAGCTGTAGGAACGCCTATAGGCATATCTGGACTCCAGGATGTGCAATAACCCCACAGTGAATACCACCATCAGTCACAGGTAACACACATTATGCACATTACAGTCAACGGGGCTGGCATGCTTAGTACTGCCACAAAAAAATGAATTTGATTAAACTCTGTGAGGTCATATGGAATAAATGAGTCTGTGGCTGACTGCTCAGTCTCCAGAGAATATGTATTCCCCAATTCTTTACCAACTCTGTCCAGCATTTTTAATTCAACAGACAAGTGTTGTACAGTTGATAAAGCCTATCATTATTTACAAAATTTAATTTACATTGTATTTATTGTAGCGATGTGTCACTTCACTGTATCTATTTGCTCTTTAGTTTTTGTATTTATTTCCCTTATCAGAAATTGTGTCTGGTTTTAAAAAATAAAATAAAATATATTTGTCAAATTACTGCAATAAACAGTTAGCTTTTGTACACGAAACTAGTAATTGTTCATCTTATTGAAACTTGGCCATCTTAATTTTCTCCAATTAAAGGTAAAATATACAGAATTTATTAACTGCACCATTCAAAGAAAGATAGTTTACAGTCTCATTCCCTGCTCATCAAATATCAACACCTTGGGAATGAAACTCAATAATCATTTGTTCTTTCAGATTCGGTGATTTGGAAAATATGAAAATACAGGCAGAGGGCAGTATGTGATGTCTATCTGCAGATACAGACATCACCACACACTTCTAGTGGGTCATGGGTGAATACTGAGAGGGATTATTTTTTATATGGGTCTATATTGCATAACATGCATGTAATCTGTCTCTTAAAAAAAACAACTTAATTTTATGTGATTACTTTATCAGTTAAGTATTTTTCAGTTGTTAGTTGAACTATTCTGTAGTAAACAATTATTCAAAGCAAAGTATTTTCAACATGTTGAGGTTTGTACACTGTAGATTATGGTATGATTATGGTTTCAGTACATCAGCAAAACTGAGTGACTGTCAACAAAAGACTGGTTGAAAGCACTTCATTAAGATGCTTAAAAGAGTGATGGCTGCTAGTCTAATCCCAAAGTCATTGTCTCACTGCACCCAATCATAACTAGTGTGCTGCACATATATTAGCCAGCACACTCCAGATAAGCACCCACCCCTACCTCCCACCACCACCACCACCACAGGCATGAGGAAGTTTCTTTCCAGACCGTAAAATATCAAATGAGTCTTTCCCAGCCGACTCATGTTGACAGACTGCAGGATTTGGACGCACAGCTTTCTTAATGGTGGCTGCTCCTTAATAAATACATGGAGCAGATGCAAAAGCCTGCTTATCTTAAACAGAGAGTAAATAGCATTTGCTCAAAGTTACACATTAACATTACTATTTTACTTTTATTGGACTAAATAAACCAAGACAATTGGCTTAATCCTATTTCAGATTAATATGTTGTATGTTATCTTGTTTAAACAAAGTACTGAATCTCTTGATGGGAAATAAAAGTTCATGTTTCCACTGTAACAGTTTCACTCAAATGTCACCTAGTGGCACTAATATCCCACCCATTTAATTTAAACTCAGTAGCTGGAAACACACTTTTAATTGTCATATGCTTGTAGACAAATGTGTTTGACCTGCTTGTCTGTTAAAGCACGATAAAGTCAGAACTATAACATGATTTTAGCCACAGTTGTACCTGCAGTTTGTAAGTTCTCCTTACCCGTCAGAAACAAGGGTATACAAATACTTTGCACTTTATTTCAAAATTGAATGCCTTACAACATACAAATAAAATGTATAATTATTGCTGCTATTTTACAAGCTACTTCATGGCAACAACATTCAAAATAGTGGTTCCTGTGTCCCACACACCAGCCTTTGTTTCATTATCAAAATGAACGCAGTTATCATGTAATTCCTCATTAAGTGGCCATGTGTTACAGGTAGTAGGCCAGCTTGACATTTAAAATAATCTCTGAAGTAGATGGTGTGTTTAAGAATAGATAATGTACATTCATATACGGCATCTATTAGATTTAAAATGTAGTGAAAATAGATTTGTTATGCCATTCAGGAATTTGGATTGCACAAGATTGGACACTTTCTAAATGATGAGGCATTTTTGCAAGCCCTTCACTCCTCTAGAGGCCAAATAAGAAGCAGAGAGGCTCCAGTGATTAAAATGATCCCTCTAAAGCCTTCTTCCTTTGCAGTTAGTCACTCCCAGATTTTATTCTGCAGTAAAGGATCATGGAGACAGCCATGGCACATATCTGAGGAGAATATACATATTAGTAAAACATGCAAATAAAAGCAAAGTAAGTAAAATTGTACAAAAAAGGATGCAGAGTAATTTATGATATGAAATTCAAAGCATGTTTGTCATGGCTAATCAAATGTTTAATTTATTATGTCACCTTCATGCATGACAAAAGGTATTTGGCACCAGATGCTGAATAAGGCTTCATTTACAGTCGTTATCCTCTGCATATCTCTGATGCACTTCAGTCTAACCCTCTACGGCATGGTGTTGCCTTCAGGCCACAAACTATCTTTTAGGACCTCACACCACCCCTAAAAACATTATATGCACAATCACAAGACATGACGTTTTTTGATTGTTTAAAGACTTATTTTGTTTTTAATTATATACTAAAACTATATTTTTTTGTTCATTGCCTCAGTGCAACTTTAAGGGGCGGTGTTAGGGAGGAGCCAACAGGGACCCGTGCCCCTTTAACACTGAGTTTGGGCCCCCTGTACAAGGTTATCAGAGGGACGTTATCACTTTCTTGCAATGATATGGCACTGACACCATGTTTCTGAAACAAATAACTGTGACTGAAACAAATACCAATCATGGTATTTTCTGGTAAATGTAGTATAGTATATGTATACAGCATGTTTTTAGCTGAAATGTCAACTGTAGCATGTTGCAGGTAGCATGTAAACATGGCATCGATCTCGCGATATTTTCACACGTGCATCTATTAAGAGATATACGAAGTCTCGCGAGATTGACGTCATGTTTACATGCTACATGCTACGGTTGACATTTCGGCTAAAAACATGGTGTAAATGGCGTCTTATGTGGTTAAATTTTAATGTTGCGGCTCATGGACACTTGGATTACACCACACGAGCAGGATGGAGACATTTTGTGTTTGTTTTGTGTTCTTTTTTTTACATTTTATCCGTGGTCACCATTCACTGCCATTATACTGGATTTGGCTGCAACCCTGTTTTCTGCTGAAACTCCAGGATTGTTTTGTGAACTGAAGACCTTCACCAATCCTCACATCGGCATAGAGGTGAGTACATATTGAGTGGACTATCATGTAGTGGTGGCATATCCTTTTGAACAAGTCCAGTTGCTTTCGATTTAATCTTTCCTGAGATTACAATGACGAATGAGAACATTCACGGACATATCTACTGATACGTACAAGAAATTGACACAAATGTTATGATAGATATATTATCAGAGACCCCCCCCCAAAAAAAATGGGGGTGAAACATTTTTCACCAAAATAACAAATAGGGCTGACCCAAGTGAGTCCTATAAATGAAGAGGATGACAGACAAAGTTATACCTCCAGTGCTGCAATTCCCAGTGCCACTCCCACAATGACCACTGTGTTGTCATCAATCAGCTGCTTGATCTTTGGGAAGCAACCAGTGATTGACTGAGGAAAAAAAGGAACAGTGGTAAAGAGGCAAAATAAACATTCATTAATTCAAGATGGTTTTGGATCACGCATGTGTATGCTTTTGTTGCCCATACCGTGCCACTGTCAGCCACCGACTGATTACATGGGCTTTCAAAGCCCGGACAGCACAGAGGCGGGAAGTGCTGGCTGTGCTCTCTATAATATGGAGAACCCACAAAGTCTGAGGAGTTGTAGAATCCACAACATTTTAACTAACGTGGAGACAAAGAGATTATATGTTACCCAAAGCATCTGTGACATGGTGCAAAAAAAGTTAACATTTTGTCAGTCATACAGTAGAGTTACATACTGTGCCCATCGTAGTGTTCCACAGGCCTGTGACGTCAGGATTTTTCCCATAGTCCTTCCTGATGCTCTGAACTGCTGCGATGCCAAACTTGGTGAACAACTCCTCTGCCTAAAATGTGAGCATACAAAAGCATTTGCATTCAAGTACCAAAAGGCAGCAGCTGTCATCCTAATCCAGCTACCAGTATTCTCTGTGTGAAAATCAGTTTACTTACCAAAGGTCTGAATACCAAGATCACCACAGCCCCTGCAACCTCTGCTATGAAGACCAGCAGGACTATGGCAAAAAACTAGGAAAAAGATCAGAATGTTCAATATTATTATTTTTTTCCACTGTATGACTTCATCAGTCTAAAATCATTAAGTGTAGCTCCCTCCACCTGTTTTTACACATTTTCAATTTGCACATAAAATCTTAGTAGGAAGGCCAGATTTCAGAAAAACAGATAAAATGTTGGGAAAATGTTAAGTTTATGTGATACCGAAGTGGAAAAGTTGGTATTTTAAAAAAGACAGGCTGTTCGCTTGCGTGCACACGCTGTGACACCACACACACCCAGTTCGGACGCTGCGCACATGCACTTTAACTTGGCTTCAAGCTAAGCTAACTTTCAAGTCAACTTAGCATGTTGGGGCTTTAGGAGACTTGGATTACACCAGACAGGCAGTATGGAGACATTTTATGTTTTCTTTTTTTTTTTTTGGCCGTATTTTTATTTACATTTGAAACCTGGTCACCATTTACTTCAGTTGTTCAGGGGATTCTGCAATACTGTTTTACTGTTAAACTCCAGCAGTGTTTTGTGGACTATAAAACTAAACCCACCCTTCAATTGGTATGACAGTGAGTAGATGACGACTGAATTTTCATTTTTGGATGACCTATCTTTAAGTGCAGTGGAAAGAGACTTAAACATTAACTTAAATCACAACGTATATGAAGCTTGTGACATCATCACTCAAGAGACAAAAAGTCATGGCAGAAAACATCAGATCTGTTTAAAGACTGTGGCTGTCCCCAAGTTAAAGGACCAGTGTCTTACACACTGGAACATTAATACATGAAACAAACATAAATGCTGCAGCCCATCACATTTTCCATTCTTTGATATTTGACTACACTTTAAATAACATTGTCTCGTTGTGGCCTCTTAATTCCGTTTTGTGGTTTATGTGCTAGCTTAGTCCTGACAAACCTTTGCAAGAAAGGTTATGCAGTTTAGACTTTATTCCTTAGCTTTCAACAACATTGTGCTTTCTTCAGATAAACTAAATTTTCTGGTCTCATGATCAGCCATATTTATGCTAAGCTAACTGCAGCTGCTCCTGACAGTGGTTTCATAGTGTACACATCTGACATCTGGCATCAATCTTCTCATCTAACTCTCTACATGAAAGAGAGAAGTGAAATGTCAAACTATTTCCTTTACCCTCTTTAAAGCAGCAGACATCAACTTACCAGCAGCAGCATGCACTTGCTTTCTTTTATGGCTCCACAGCAGCCTAGGAAGCCGATGATGAGCAGCAGAGCTCCTAGTGCAATCAGCAGGTAGCCCACATTGAGCACCTGACTGAGCTCTGATGGCGCATCTTCAATTTTCCCCAGAAAACTGAGAATGGAGCCGCTGTCCACCTTCACCCAGATCCCAACAGCCAGGATGGCAGCGCCCGCCAACTGAGGGAGAGTGATGGGAACGAGAAGAGACAGGCAGAGAGGAGAAGTGGGGAAAATCTTAAGGATTAAAGGGAAACTCCATCATTTTTACACATTAAGGTCAGTTTACTGGCTTGTCATACAGAGCACTACTCAGTCTATTAAAATAAACGTGGACATTACCAAGATGGGAGGGTCTAAAGGGACTAAAAGTCAGGTTATAATGCTCTCTGTCGTCTTACAAGTCCAACAACTTCATGGAAGTGCAATAATGCTCTTCCACTGATATATTTCTGCCAAGTAAAAGTGAATAACATCATAGTTTGAAGTATTTCTAAACTAACATTAAAACTTACAAAGATAATGCCATTGAAAACAAACATTGTGGCTTTGAGGAATCCAAAACATCCCATTTTTGCTGCCGATTGTTCTGCCTATAGAGCAAAAAAAGAAAAAAAAGACATTGTTCAACAATGGTCAACCAATACTGTCAACAGAAACAGAATATTGATGTTAAGTTCAAGGTTATTTTTACTACTATCAGTGTTTCCCCTTCCACTGCCAGCTGATCTTATTTTACAGCCCTTAAATGCTTTTAATTCAGGCTGCAACAACAAATATGGGAAGACTTGTAAAATATGACCACTTTAACTATTCGTTTGTTCAGGTCCAAATGTTAACTAATTAGATCAGCAACCCCCACCCCACTCATCCCTCTAAAGCAGACGGCCTAGAGGAAACACTGACCATGATTTTCACACAGAGTGTCTAATGAAGAATTTATATGGCAATAACGTCTTGATTACGCTTTATTTTACAGTACACTAAGACATAGCAAGCCGCACTTTGTATTAAATTAGACAAAAACTAGAAATAAAATATTTTTTGTTAGACAATAACAAACACAACTATTCCTTAATTAGACACTATACACCCAGCAGTACACTAATATGGCATAACAAGCTGTACTTTGTATCAAATTTGATGAAAACTAGAAATAATATGTTCTTTATTAGACATTATTAGACTCTTTATTTGACTTTATTAGGGCATAATTAGTGATACATTACATTACATACTAGAACCTTGCTGTGAACTAAAGTGTATTATTATTATGTTAGACCTTTATGAGACTTATCTAATTAGGGTATAACTACTGTCTAATAAAGATTTTTTTTTTCTAATTTAAAACAAAGTACAGCTTGTTACATTGTATTAGTATATATACCGTATAATTAAGTGAGACCAAAGTTTTATCTATAAATACATTTACTCATCCATTATGACACCACTTAAACAACAACATCACAGTCATGTGCACAGCATTAGTCATCTTGATTATGTAGTTTACTCTATCACTATGGCCCTACCAATTAGGTGACAAATCAACAGTGCTGGAAAGGAAACAGCAGGGGAAGGGAAAACACCTGCCTCTTTCCCAACTCCTCACCTTTTACCCCTTGTTAGCTTAATAACTTATCTTTCTCAAACATTCGGAGTGCCCTGAGCCTTTCATTTCCAACTCTAAGGACATTCACTGTGCACATATCGCCTCTCACAGAACTTGGGTGAGGGCTTTGTATGTTTGGTTAAGAATGAATAGAAGCAGAGAGGTGACGACTGAGGAAGTATGCCTCTCTGTATTTTCCGGGAAAGTGTTTGATGAAGTCAATGGAATGCAAATGAGGAGAGGAACCAAACTCAGGGGTCACATATTTACACCGCTGACATTGAAATGTTTTCTTTTTTGTGTTTTCTTTTCCTACGATACTTGAAAATTGTAAACTTAAGAGATGATATAGTTGAAGCAACATGGGAACAAATGCAGCATATTAAAGCATCAAAGCTTCTCGTGTGTGTATTTGCATTGAAAACTTTGTGGCCAGCCAGTCACGCCCAGTACTTGAGGATGAGTTAGACTATGATGTTAATTCTAAGGACCAATGGTGGTACATTATGACAGTTATTGTCAACCTTTATGAAAACTCATAATTGCAAGGTAACTACCTTCACTATATGTTTTGAATCACACTCAAACACTTTGAAATAAACTAAGTTTTGCCTACTTATAATGTTTTGTTGAGATGATTTACTTTTTCTCTTTAGATAAACTTGAATCTTTAAGATTTAGAATCTGCAAAAACTTGAATTTCAGAAATTGTTGAGTAAACTCGTGTTAAAGTGAAGAATGGTTAATAATTTAAGATTTTCAGTTGAAACCATTTCATTTTCATTTTGGTTGTCTCTAAAAGTTGATGATTCAAGCTCATCTAAAGAGGAAAAGTAAATTATCTCAACAAAAGATTATAGGCCAGCAAAACTTTGTTTCTTTTGTTTCAAAACTTCAGAGATTGAGTTTTATTCAAAAGTCTGATGAAGGCAGTTGCCTTGAATTTTTTTTTCAAACAATATTTTGAAATATGCATTTTTGGGGTTTCTAAAACTCAAATATTCGAGTTTATCTAAAGAAGAAAAGAAATTTCATTAAAAAAAAATATTTCAACAAAAAATTATTAGTTAGTAAAACTTTTCCAAAACTAAAGAGTTAATCTAACTAAATCTATTAACGTAAGTTGCCTTGAAATTTTCTTAACTTTTTAATTTTTACAGTGCACACACCAACACTCTATCTCCAGATCTTCTCCTCCCACCTCCTTTTACAACCTCAACTGTTCTAGAGACCCTTCAAGATTGTCACTTCCAAATGTGTGTGTGTGTGTAGACCTCCCAGATGTGGAACAGAGCCCTTTGTATGGCGTGACAAAACAGACAAATTGTTATCCACAACGACAATGACTGAGCAGTTCCCCACTGTGTATAGCAACAGGCTGCTTTCTGAGGATTGGGATATCCCTCATGGCCTCTTCTCAGTGCTCATTCATACCTACTTTTCCATAGACTTCACAGTTATTCTTTACTCCCTAACACCTTCCATAAATATTATCAAATAAACCCAAAACAGGAAGTGGATTACAAGTTCATTTAGCCTGTTAGAGCAAAGCTGGTTGTCATCAAGTTAATCATACATTCAGGATGCCCTCAGAAACATAACGAGCGGTTTCCTTGACTCCCCTAAACTCCCTCTATCATTCACTCCTCCGAGTTTTTCCCACTTCCTCATGGTCAGTGATTGCACTCTGACACCCAGGAGTCAGCCTGGTGATGTATTAACAAGCCAGAGTCACATGCAAGTCTCAAAATGGCCCAGTAGTGACAGAAAAAGGATGGCGTGTGCACATACGTTATGTCTTTGAACACAGGTTAACAGAAAGGAGAAGTTCTTGTTTGGGTTTTAACACTGTTCTGAATGTGTTAGATATATCAGCAGACACATGGTCTAAATTTGCTTGTCTTAGATCAGCGGCTTAGATCTGAATCGTGTCTGGTTGACCAACTTCCATCAAAAACACAGACAGAAAGATCTCAAAGGACGCCATTGAGCGGAATAATAGCAGGCAGGTCTCAGGAGACAAAGGATCATTGTTGGATGGATCCCTCCCTATGTTGGTACGGCACTTGAAAAATAACCAAAACACTTCAAACTCACGTGGAGAGGCAACAATTTTCCTTTAAGCCACTGTCAGTCTGAGTTAAGTCATTCCTCTTCAAGGCTTACCTTTCACAGGAAGTATCCAAGGACGTGCTCTGAGCCTGGGTCACTGCTAGGAGCCCTTCACTCTGGTGATGGAGGCTGTTGCTGTGGGAGCAGACTGATAACAGGAGCACAGGAGTGTATTATTCTTCTGCCCCGTGAAATTGACCCACAATATACTCTCTGTCTCTGGCTCGCCCTGTCTCTCTGTCAGATATGAAGAGCCTCTGAGTGACTTTTTCAACTTTCTGCTTTTATTTTAAGGCTGTCGGCTGGTTATAAGCACTGGAAAGGGAGGGGGGAGCAGGTGGGTGTGACCAAAGCAGCTGAGTAATAACACACATCACCATGGAGTTGGGCTGGCCACCCCTGAGGGAGAGAGGGAGGGGAGGAGAGAGAGAGACAGAGAGAGAGAGAGAGAGAGAGAGAACACCTGTATGTTGTCACACCAGCCTTTTAACACACGTACTGTATGTGCCTCTGTTTCAAAGTGTTAATTTGAACACAGTTTGTAAATATGACAAAGTAATGTGAGGATTTATGATCATAATTATCTGTAATAAGTAACTAGAGCTCATTCTCAAACCTTTCTGCCCTTGAGAAATTACTTAAAAAGTTTAGTATAAATAACAGGACTGTTATCTTTCCATTTACACAGTATAAAGTCTGGTTCCAGATCTAAAAAGCTCTTATCTGAGTAGTCGCTGACTTTAAGATCAACAGTGATTCAAAAAGTCTTCAGGCCGTGTTTTTCTCAGCTGGAGCTTTTATAAGCTTCCTTTGGTAGTTTTAAATCTGTTGAAACACTGACATAAATAAATATGGACACCACGGCTCCACTTCCTCCTACTTTACAAACTGAAGCCAAAATATCCCAGATACGAGCGCTTCCATCTTGGGTTTGTGACGTCATTTGGAGCCTGTACAGTATTGATCAGAGTTGGACATACTTGCTAGCCTTGAGTTCTCATAAATAGGGTGGATTTTGAAACCCAAAAAAATGTGTGTTTTAGACTCTGTTTCCTGCATTCTGGTGACTTTTAAAGAATAAAAATAACAAAATAACAAGTATTCATTTTAATTCTCGGGAAAGAATACTGAATAATTCATCCCTCTAGCTTAAACTTGCATCAGTTTTCTTCCATTCATTGAGTTTTGCCCCTGCCCTTAAAAAACTGACATGACAGTAGACTTTTAGAGTCATATAGGGCTTATACACATTGTACAGAGTCAGAAACAGGTCGTGATAATGAAAAGGGAAAATTTGTGAAATTGTGGATCCTAGGAAGAACTAGGGGGAGGGCAGTGAAAAACAGGATGCTCCTGGGAAAATCGGGCAGATTGGTAAGTATGGCGCTGGAGCCACTACTTTAAATTCTTGCCCAAACAGCCGCCCGACTCAACCAAGAACAGAGCTTAGCTGTCAATTATGGCATGACACCCCCTCTGTATTGCACTGAGTAACTAATTAGAGCCAAACTGATCAGAAAAGTTAACAGCTGAACACACATCAGCATGATGAGATCTACCTAAAATGATAAAAACTATCTTTGAGAAAAATTTATTTATTTTATTTATTTGCGTGTCAATGTTTTAGTTTGGCCCTAGTCTCTATCTATTACACTAGGGGAGGCAGGGTGTATAATCTATACTGCAGCCAGCCACCAGGAGGCAGTCAAGATGCTTCAGTTTCACTTTTGGGGAGCTCTCATGTTGTCCATTTCTGATATATGTGAATGGCTGAAACAGACATTTTCTCGGGGGTTCCACAGGGGTCATTTCCAGGATCACTGCAACCGTCAGCTCACAGGGAAAACACAGTTTCACCCTTGGAGGCGAAAAAAAGGTGCATAAATTCCAAATGGATTCAAAAACCTACACTTGAAAGATTTTGTGGAAATGTTGGTCACGAGCCAAAGGACAGCTGATTAACTATTCGTGCCAAGTGGCAATAAGGTGGTGTGGCACTGAGAGTGGCATATAACAAGAAGGCGCATAACTTAAATGGATTCACACATCACTGCCAAATTCGAACTGGCCACAACATGAATCGATGTTTGAATTTGTGTACTCTTGTTGAAGGCATCGCTCCGAGAGGAGAGTGATGAGATGCAGTCTCAGCTCATTGTTTACGTCCTGACAGTTAACTGCTTGGCTCAGTCTTAGCACTAACATCAGCAAGTCACAGCATTCAACCTTTCAGTTTAAAAAACTCTGATGAACTTCAGTATGGTCCATGACCAGCACCAAACAGCAGTCAAATTTAGCAACCAGCTGGTGAATTAGTGGAGCACTAAGCAGCCACAGAACCAGATCAGGAGTTCACCCAAACAGAGCAAAAATGAGACTGAAAACTGGATTTACATTTACCAGGTGGGCAGAAGCACAACTATAAATACACATCAGTGTTTTTTCTTGATGACTTGATGTTTAAACAGGTACCTATTTGCTAACATAAGCCATAAGGTGATAACATCAGTGTTGCTTTTACAGTTGCATGCTCATTAGACTTTGGCCTCACATTTCTCACATCATACAATGTGACATTTGCTTTATGTGAAATTCAAAATACGTTTAAACAGAGATAAAAGAACACAAACAGAGTGACACGTGGAAATGACTAACTAGGATAGATAATTTACAGCAGCAGAGTGCTGATGATCAATCGCAGCATCTTATGGCAACATGACAGCTCTGAGTAGCTGATCAGAGTAGGTGTGGAACAGGTTTATATGAAGTAAATGAATAAATGATCATATGTTCAAATGAATTATCAAAATTCAGTTTATATAAATTAATATTTCACTCTTAAAATTGACTTCCTAATTATGACTCGATGATCTTTATACTCTTGTGACCTGAAGACAAACTTCTGTTCCCCCACGCTAAACGTCATATTTACACAAACATCAAGAAACAAAACATGTCCGACATTCAGCTGACTGAAAGGCTCCAGTATCTGTTGAGCAATTTTATGACTAGGTGTCGTGACACTTAGGCTTTTCATGCCTTTTCTCGCTATTTATGCACACCCACACTTCATGTCACACACGTACACACAAACACTTTTGAGCATATTATGCAAGAATCAAGAACACTCAGCTGCATATCGTTAACCATTTGTGTCAAACAAATGTCTTTCAGAAAAAGATAGAATACAAATATGAGTCATGTTCACATATTTTAGTGATTTATCAGTTAACAAAACTCACAGGAGAGAAAAAGTGCATTTGCTTGGAAACTAAAACACAGACACGAGAAAGTAATACAAGAGGACTGAGGTGAACTTTCCTGAGAAACTGTCACATTAAACTCACAGGATTTCTCATTGGTGCCCGTGAGTCAGGACACTGGGATGGTGAACACAGATTTTAGGAAAATATAAGATCAAGGCTGCTAGCTCACACAACAGATGCTGAATTTAAGAATCGCTGAGATGGAAGAACCTGCACTTGTGTCAGTACAAGCGGTGCAGTGCAACACACAACACTCAAACCTCAATGATGACAGCTCCACAGCCTTAATTTCAAGTCTATTTCATACACATATGTAGTGATAAATTAATAGATACCCGCCAGACTGGTCTGTCATCAACAATTTTTCATGGTGGTATATTAAAGGACGAAGCAATCATATTTAAATCATACTCAAACCTTAATAGCCCAGCAGTGCTTTGCATGTTTTAACCCATTTAACACAATGATGTGCCCTTTACATCGCTGGAAACAGTTTTCAAGACTTTTTTCTTGCAAACTTTTCATTGACCGTTCGCTAAGCCCCCCCTTAGATAGCCTACTGTTGCTGTGCCTGTGTCTACCTGCACAGCACATATGCTCTATACAATGGTAATGGTGACAGATTTACCACTTTAAATTCTTAGTAACTTTGTAAACAATGGGTTGCTGATTTCAGACTGAGGTAGAAATAGGTAGACCTCTCATTTCTAGCTGGCAAGAGTTGATTTCTCCAGCTGAAATGACAACTGTTGCTGGAACTAGCTAGCTCAGCTAATGTATGCTACATGAGTTGGCAGAAAATGCTCTCGTTCTGCAACTTTTTAAAGTTTCAAACTGACTCATTTTAAAAAGAAAACCCAGTAAAACGGTCATATGTAATGACGCTACATGTCCAGGGCGAAAAAAAACAACCTCACCAGTTGATGATCTATGCAGAAGACACGGAAATAAAGACACGGCACTGTTCTTGGATTGCAGTGCAGTCCTATTATTTTAAGTATGATATGGAAAAATGTACAGTTATACTGTTATTTTGTTCTGAACTCTGCTTAATGTTAGCTGCATAGCTTACACACACAGGCAAGGTTAGATTTATGCTTTATTCATATTCATACTTTCTAACAGTATGTTTTACTTTTAACCTCACGAGAGACAAGGCTTTTAGAATGAGAACTAAGTTTGGTGAATGAAATCCTATTGCCAATAACGACTGATACAAAGGCAGCCCACACGGTGGGTAAATACTAAACAGTGGATGTGCCATCATGAACGTAACCTGTAACAACATAAAATAATGTAGTTTGAAATGCTGTCGCCACTGGAAGTAATAACAGGTTACTATGGTGGGGCGTCCGCTACTTAGCTGGTCATGCTAATGTTGTGATTTTGGTTGTGGAACAAAGAAACCAGCAGCCAAAATCTTAATACAGGCAGAATCTCTTATTGCAACCACACACAACACACTGCTTTTACATTAAGAAAGGTCTAAAGTCTGACTGCACTGCTGTGCCTAGTTATGGTTGTTAGACTGTGAGCTGTTTCAGGGAGGGGATTAGCGAACAGTCAACTGGTCATCATTTATCAGTGGACAAAAGTGGATTAAAGGGAAAACACTTCACCCCAAAGTTCAAAATACACATTTCCCTCTTTAACTTAAGTGCTATTTATCCATCTAGATTGTTTTGATTTGAGTTACAGAGTTTTGGAGATATTGGCCATATGTGCCTTCTCTCACGTAAAGGAACAAGATGGCACTTGGTTCAAAATACAAAAAAAAAAAAAAAAAATCTCAACACCAATGCCTCTTGTCTTCAACGCATTGTGACTCACAAGAGTGGCAGAACATTTGGGATAATAATACAGCTAAATGGCAAATATATTTCAAAAATACATAGCTAAGTAGTTTGCCACTAGATAGGTGCCACACTTATTGATTTAGCAGGTTAACAAGCTCTGATTGCACAAGGTTTCATGGGCAGCCTTTTGTCAGTGCTGTGTAAGTTAAATGCTTTTGAGGTATTTTTACAAATAGGCTAAATTATCTTTGCTATGATGGATTGATGTTAATGTGTACTTTCAGACATATTTGAATTTTTGAGAAAAAAAAAAACAGACCCACGATCTAGATGAATAAATACTATTATAGCCCAAAAGAAAAATGTGTATGTCTGGTTCTGCGGTGAACTGTTCCTTGCAGCTTTTTTCCCACTCTACCAAATATGCTCAAAACCTGTTTGGGCCCTGTAAGCTACTCTGAAACAGCTTGTGTCCTGCACGGCTGTTCGACTGGCCCACTCTTGCCTTTATTCACTGCTTGTGTGTTCATAGGCTCAAATCATCCTGGACATGAGCGGCAAGACGAACACAGCAAAGGAAAGTCCGTCTTTTCACTGGAAGCCTTCTTTTGGTTGTTCAGGGCCAACCTGTACTTCTTGAGCGCCTATGACCAGTGTCTGAACACTTCAGGTTGCCTGCTTGTCTGGGTGGCTCTTTAACTTGTGGAATTTAACACTGTCCAGCTTCTCAAACCTCTTGTCACAGAACTCGCAGGTGAAGTTGTAGTGGGCCTCTGGAGTGTGTTTCTTCATGTGCCAGTTCAGAGAGGCGCGCTGGCGACACTGGTAACCACAGATTTCACATCTGACAGATGACGTAGGTGAGAAGACAAGAAGGAAGGAGCAGAGAAGAAAAGAGGGGAGTGACAATTGTGTAAATGATTATGGGCCATGTTGTATCTATGAATTTTTATCCTCCAAAATCCTCATTCATTTTCATTTCTACATCAGTGTGATTTAACTTACTGGAGTGGTGTCTCTCCCGTGTGGGTCCGGCGGTGAACCTCCAGGTGATTTTTACGCTTGAACGATTTTCCACATGTCTCACAGATGAAATCTCTGACCCCTGTAGAAAGATTTTATTACATTTGGAGGTCTATGATGATGAGATTCAGGCATGACAGTTGTGTCTTTGTATGCCCACCTGAATGGATGATCATGTGGCGATGCAGGTGGTTTGACAGGTAGAACTTTTTCCCACAGCCTGGATGTGGGCAAACCTTGGTTCGCCCTTTCCTGTGAACGAGGTTGACATGATTCTACAGAGAAGAGGGAAGATGGTTATTTTAAGCCTCAGCTAAGCAAACTGAAATGCAAAGCATGAATGAAAAAAAGGTGTTGTTTTACCTGAAAGCTGCTAATAGCTACGTATACTTGACTGCAGCCCTCATACGGACAGTGGAACATCTTGAGCATCCCATCTGCCTCAATGACAGGGCCTCGCCTGTTCCTCTTCGACCTGACGCTGTAAAAACAGACGCTGCAGACTTAGTTCACAATAACAAGAGGACAAAAAGTGGAGGGGATCTCAAGTGAGCTCATTACACTTCAAATCCTCCTCAGTGTGTCTGAATGTCACCCACACCAGAATTCACCGTGCAGTCTGTGAGCCACTAACCTGCTCAGACTGCGCTGGAGCTGCCTGTCACTGCCCAGCTCCAGAGCGTCAACAGTGGGCTGCAGCAGCTGTTTGTCACTCAAACCTGGAGAGAAACAGTGCAAAGAAATAAGAAAGAAATAAGATTTGTGTGCCAGATTGCTCCAAAACATACAGTAACATATAAATAACAACAATAGAGTATTAAATGTAGAGTGACATATAAAAAAAAAGTATAAAGTGTATAGGGAGTAAATGCAAAGAAACTGTGATAGAATGGCTGATAAACTGATTACAAAAAGAATTGGGCATATGCTCTGTAATATGTTTTTTTAGTGAAAGCTTGAGTGACGTTTAAGTCACATGATTTATGTATCTCATGAAGTCTATTTCCAGTGCATTTTGATTTCACTGATACTCCAACTTTTCTACCTCTGCCAAGTGTAAAAACTTTCTGGGGGATATTTTGACTGTTTTCCTAATTTCCAGCATTTCTACTCAGTTTATTTTAAGATGCAAATTAAAAATGTGCATAAAAACAGGTGGATGGAAAGGCAATTTTTGACAATTTGTGTGCAACATATATAACACTATAGTAGTGGGGTGTCGTGATTCTCCAAATCCACAATTCGATTTGACTTTCGATTTTAAAGATTTTTTATGCCATTGTTACGCAATTGTTCAATGAGTGTCAACTTGTAAAGATCAACTGATAATTTGGTTTTGTGCCCTGACTACTGTAAAAAATAGTCTATATGGTATCCAGTCTGATATAACAGCGAGTAAGACATGCTGTGTGATCTTTGAACTGTTATTTTTTCCTTGGGACACACACCAGATGCCACAAGTAGTTGGGTTGGTGATGAAAAACAATACTGAGCATTTCTGCTTTTTCGATTCAGTTATTGATACTGAAAGCTCATTTCAATTGACTTTCAATTTAATACTGAGATTGTAACACTCCTACATAGTACTGCAATATTTTGCGTGGCAAAGCTGTATCGACACCAAGTATCAAACTGTTATTATAGAAATGATTAATACTGCAAATAAATACTTTTCTGGTGCGGTCTGCAGAGGTCAACATCAGCAGAATTGGTAGGTTTTTATGACTGTTTGACAGTCCCGTTTTGTTGCAATAAAAATGACTATAGTGAGATGAAAAGACTGAAAACTGATGTCGACAAAGATCTGCTTTAGAGGCAAAAGTTACAATAGAGGAAAGGTAATAAGTCACAATAAATGCATATCACAAAATGTGTAATATTGCACTAATATTGTATTGAAACTTAAGTGCAGTGATATTATCATATTGTGGGGCCTCTGGTGAGTCCTACCCCTGTCTAGAATCTAAATCTAAAACAGGAGATGTTTTTAGTGGCCTAGACCAGACACAGCCCAGAGCGGGTTGATCTTTACATGGCCAAAAAATATAATTATATCTTAATTCAATTTAACTTAAATCACCTTCTTGTCTTATGTAATCAGTCGGTACCTTTACATGCACACTCGTGACCCTGCTGGTTTTAATGATGTTCAGGATATAATATGAAACATAAAACACCTGGTTATTCAAATGCCTGTGTGAAGATGATCAAGGTTTCTGACTGTTTGTAATGGATCATCTTTGACTCCTCAACATCAAAGATACATCAGTTATTTCTTTACTGAGGTGCAGGATATTAACAGCCTAACATCCTATATTAACGGCCCAATGTTCCTTTTAATTTTATTTACATTACACAGCTTACAGTGCCTACAATGTATGTTTATTTATATATACTAATAAAATTAGTAAAGCAATTTAGGTATCTCTAACAGCATCACTGACTATCCAGTGGATGTCATTGTGAATGTGCATTTTAGCAGGAAGTTCTGCCACAGACTCCTGAAACCAACCACAACACTAATAATGTTAAAGTTCACCTGCAAAATATGACTGAAATAGATGCAAAGCAGCTTCAGAGAATCCAGTCTGTCACTGAACTCCTGACTGTGGCTTTGTTTTGTGACTCAGCAGCTCACATACACAAACACTGTGCTGTCCTTGTCTTAACAGAGCGTCAGTTGACATTTTTGACACTTGTCATTCAAGCATCAAACACCGGGAAAACACAAGACATCGACTATGTAAATCAAAAATTCCCATGATGGACCCAGAGCCTGTGGATCCCTACACTACACTGAACATTCGTAACCGTGTTCACTGTGCATGACTGTTACACCAAGTGGAGTAAGAAAAATAAGTTGCCACCAGTAGCCAAATTATTGATACAACAGCTTAAATAGAGTCAGCTTGCAGACTCCTGTCAGCAGTGTAGAATGAACAGTTACTGTAGCATGAAATACAAATCAAACCAAACAGATAAAGACTTTTAAAGATAGCATCGATGTTTAAAGTGAATAACAAACTTCCTCCACAAACTTCTATTCAGTCCCGTGTTTGTCTGCACCCAAAACTCTCTGGATTCTCTGGATTTGATTAAATGTGCATTTGGACAGCCCTGTGCATGCCGGATTCCACAGACACCCATAAATTCTGCAAATCTGCACATACAGGAAGAATCTGGGATCAGCAGCCTTATACTTATTTTAAGGGTGCTTTCCAGGGATGAAACGATAATCGGTCTATCAATAGACCGCAATAAAATTTTCAGTGATTACTGTTTAAAATTTTAATTATTGTGATAACTTTGTTTGATTGCTGTGCTTTGAAAAACTCATGGTAAATACTGTTCAGCATCAACAAAAGTTAGCCAAAGTAGATTTGTTTTGTATCGATGAAAAACACTGACATCACAAAGGACATGAAACGACAAAGGTCATTTGAAATTGTTGAAAAGTTTCAATATAAAACTTGCTGAAATGATTTCAGCGTGTGTACCACAACTTTTGAACATTTTCAACTCATTTTAACAATACCATGATAATAATGACGACTGTGGTTATTTTGGTCGCTATAATTCTGATATGAAAATTTTCATACAGTTTCATCTTTCAGCTTTTACACCTGTAGTTCGATTCATTCATTCCAGACCAAAACAAATGGGTCTTTTTACAAACAAACCCAGAGGAGTAAACATGAAGTTGTTCAGACTGACAGGTGACTTGATTGGACAGTTTTGCTGACTGTCATCCTTCATCAACCTGGACTCACCTGGAGAAACCTGACATAAGTTTTTGCAGCATTTTAATGCTTTGGATGTGAATATTTATGTTCTTTGGTGTCACAAAGAGATCATGAAGAAATTACGATTGTTAGTGTCATTAGACTGCAAATCGACCACGTGTTATGAACAATGTCAAACAGGTAGAGAGAGGACTTAAAGAGGCTTTTTATATTCTACACAGTAATGATTTGTGGGATCACCGTCACACACTTTTTAATGGACTTAATGAAATGACAAAGCACTCAAAGTAGGATACAAGCACAGCGGTTTTAACAGCTTTTAAACTATCAATGAGGGAAAACACCCATGCCGCCATGCATATATTTTCTGAAGGTTTTTAAATGATTTGCATAAATATACAGAGCCTATACATGGCTGATAATATAAGACTGCGTCCTGAATAGATTTCACGATCAGCAGATGTATTTATCTATAGTTTAGCTTTTGAAATCATGTTAAAAATCATCTGTTATCATAAACTGTGGATCCCTATACTTGAATTTCAGGGTGTAGGACATCTAAACTTTTACCATTATATCTCTTGTACATACAGTACACACACAGTAATCTGCTTACAAGTCTTATCGTGGCGTAGATCAGAGGATAGGATGTTTGCATGGAACAAAAATAACCACCTGAACATTCACACCCGTGTACACTGTGCACGATTGTTACACAGCGGGATAAGCAAAATAAGAGGCAGCCAATAGTCAAATTGATGTTACAACAGCTTAGAGTCAGCCTGCAGACTCCTGTCAGCAGTGTAGTGCAGAGTGAGCAGTGGGTTTATTACAGCATGGAATGCAAATCAAACCAAACAGTTCAACTCTTTTAAAGACAGACTTGATGTTTAAAATGAATAACAAAATTCTTCCACTTCTTTGGCACCCTTGGCCACTGCTTAGCTCACCTCCACCTAAAAATGGCCCTCCATCCACATTCGGTCTAGTGTTTGTAGTGTGTTTTGCACCTGAAACTCTCTGGTGTCTCTGGAGTGATTAAATGTGCGTTTGGACAGTCCCGTGCATTCAAGCGCAGCGGTTTTAACAGCTTTTAAACTATTAATGAGGAAAAATACCCACGCTGATGTGCGTATGTTTTTATGACGATTTGCATAAATATACAGAGCCTATACGTGGCTGATAATATAAGATTGCTTCCTGAACAGCAGATGGATTTATGTGTAGTTTAGCTTTTGAAATCATGTTAAAATCACATATCTGTTATCATAAACTCCTGTGGTTGATTCACTTGCTGTTACACCACAAATTGCACCAGAGTCCACTTGGAACCGGACCACCTTTTCAAGCAGTCTCGGCCTGGTTGTTTGGTCCGCACCAGAGTTGGTTTGACATATTTCACACCAGCACAAATGAACCATACTAACCGACAAACACACCGGGGTCCAGTGAGGGCCAAAAAACAAGCAGAGCCAGTTCTGAATGTACCTCACCTGTCATGGAGTCTTCATCCTCTGCTGCTCTGATTTTTGAGTCGGACGCGCAGACCTGGTTGTAGGTCACACCCCCAATGACAGTGCAGGTGACCTCCTCCACGTTTCCACCACCCATGTTGAGCTGGATGCCCTCTGATGCCAGGGCCTCATAGCTGGGGCCAGTGATGATAATCAACTGGGGATGGAAAAAGATGGCAAAACAATGTTAACTTTTGAGAAAAGAAATATTACACTTCATGCTGTGTTCCAACATGACAGTGAGGTACTCAATCACTCACCTGTGAGCCTTCCAAAGCAGTCCTCTGGTCAGGAATCTCACAGTTCGTCACCACACGTCTGCAGAGTCTGAGGGTCAAACAGCTCGCCCTGCCCTTGTACCTGCATGTGTGGCGGGACCGACAGCTCCGGCTGCGCTCCAAGCGGGACTGAGCCACTCAGGCTCTGTGACAGCACCGAGTTCTCGTCCGTCTTCTCCAGTTTTTCAGCTAAGGATGCCGTCACGGTCACACACTCGTAACCGTGCGGTATAGTCCTGATTTCTTCCTCTGCTCCTCCATCTCTGTCTCGTCTCAGATCCTCAGCCTCCTCGGCCTCCTCCTCTGAGGGGATGGAGTGAAATGCTGCAGCAGGGGAGCTCTGCTGTTGCTCCATGACCATCTCCATCTCCCAGACAGGCTGTCCACTCAGGGGAACATCCTTGGAAGAGGCGTCTATACTGGGCTGGTGGTTCAGAGCTGCAGCCTGTTCTGTCGGGCTCATGGTGGTGTGTTGTACCTCAGAAACGTCCACATGTTCTTCCACATCTACAGCAAATAAGATAAAGATAAAGACCTTGTTGATGATCAAAGAATTCCACCTCTACTGAAAAGTTAAGATGATGTGGCTAACAAAACTTCCAAACATATTTCAAACTATACCCATGATGCCACCAAAATCCTTTCTCAAATAAGTGAACACACTTCTTTCTTCCTTTATCTGGTTCAGTATAACTCACCAATTAAGAAGAAAATTACTGCACTACCCTCAAGAGGAGGCAGGCTAAAACCTCCCCAATTTAGAGCTATAATGTTTTATACTGACCAGATAATAAACAATATAAATCAGGAACCATGGATCGATATTGAAAATAATTAGTTACAGCCTAACAGCTTATTTCAAATAAATAAAACAGTAAATTTTGTTATTAATAATACGTTAAATGTTTGTGAAGCAACCTTGGGTTTCTTGAAAGGCGCTATATAAAATTGATTTATTATTATCATTATTATTATTATTATTATTATAACTCAGTAATTTCATTTCAGGAACTAAATAATTAATAGAAACTCAAAGATAGACATTTTTAAGTATCTGCAACTGACAAACTGGATAACATAAAATTTCACCTTGGAAACAGAGCTTCAACTGAGATAAGTTGAAACTCTGAAAGAGCCGATTAGTAGGTGTTCTATAAAATATTCTTACTAAAGCTAAGAGCGATGAAGAACTGCTGCAAAATATATAGAATAAATGGAATAAAGATTTTGGTATGGCAGATGCAAACAAAAAAATGGAAGGAATAAAACTGACACCAACTGCTCAGATAAATGTTTCAAGTGCGGTACTCAGAGTGGCGTCCTCACACGTGCCTTTTGGTATTTAGAGAACATTCAGAAAAGAATGGATTTCAAGAACATGTAATTGTAAAGTTGCATTTTCGCTGATGATTTTTCTCTTTAAAAATGTTGGGAAAATAAGATAAGGGCAAATTCTTTTTTCATCATTAGTTTATAAGAAGCTTATACCACTAAACTGTAAAACTAAGGACGCCCTGACATTTCAAAATTGAAAAACACTAATGAAATATTACTTGAATATTGAAAAGGACAATGTCAGAGGACAGCAACAGAGAGAAACAATTTCACAAGATATAGAGCACAATTTATGAAGCTTTGCAGGTTCAGTGGAGCTGCAAAATCACTCAGCATTCATAAACTCTTGGGAAACCATAGATTTGTCTTTAATTTGTCCTGTTCTGTCATGTGTCATATGTGTCATGTGTGTGTGATAAATGTGTAGACGTATATGTTTGTGTGGGTGAGAATGCATTATTACCTGTGATGACTGTATGGTATTTGGGGATGATTAACTCAAATCAGGTCAAACCATGAAATTAGATTTTTTTTGAAGAAATGACGACTTTGTGACATGATGTATTCACACCCTCACTCACTCAATTAAAAAATATATATTAAAAAAATATCCTCAAGGAATTCAGAATGTAGTAGCTACTGATAAACATTTAACTACTCATATAATCAACAATGAAAGTGAATACTTCTAAATGTGCCAAAGAACAAAGTCATCATTCTGCACCTTTGAACTGTTTGTGAGCTTCCTTCCTCCTCTTCCTGCTCACTGCACCTTTAGCCCCGGTCACATCTGTCTTTGCTGTGTTCTCTCCATCACCTTCTCCATTCACTTCCGCTTCATGCTCAGAGTCACTCGCCTCCCTCGATGGTGAGAAAAGGTATTGCACAAATGAGTGGTTTGAATCGCATTGCCAAATGGCAGCAGTGGAGAAGTTGGGCTGCGGCTCCAGGGCTCTGAGCTGCGGCTCATGAGGGCAGGAGCGGGAGTGCTCCTGATACCAACACACCAGGCTCTGGAGGCTGGACACACGCTCCTTCCTGCCTGGAAAACAACAGAAGTCAACCGAAGGGACAATGTCCATTTGTCCATCTACTAATCACTTAGTTGACAAGTTGACAACTTAGTTGATTTTAAAATAACATACAAAAGCACATATGCACAGATAAAAGCCGATTGATTTGGGACAAAATGAAAAAAATAAACTTACTATTTCATACCATCTCATAGTTTTGACTTAAAAAGGCAAAACTGCAACTTGTTACTATTACTATCATTAGTTTACTTTACTATCTCAATATTTGATTCAATAAGTCAAATTTACTTAGTAAGACAAAAATATAATTTATTTACTGACATTGATATTTGTTTAAAATATCTGATACGTCATCACAGAGCAATTGTTTTAAAATAAACACAAACAATCTTGTTGTTTTTAAGACTTGTGACCATACATGCTGTGTGGGATATTTTATAGTGTAAAAACAACTTGTCAGTGCTCTCTGGTGGACAAACCATGTAATGGTGACACTGTCTTTAACCTCAAACCCAGACACTGACACATCTGCAATAATATATTATTGACCACCGTATTGACCTGGCCAATTGACTAATAATCATATATTATATATAGTAGTATTTTTTATTTTGTCATTCCTCAAATTTAATGTTTTTCTTGATTTCTTTACCTGATACTTTTTTTTTACTGTCTGATGCAGTAAAAATTATTAAAGCAGGATTAGTAGTTGGTCTTTGTGAAATGTAAACATACAGGATTTTCAGTGTAGAGACTCATAAAATAATCCCTGCCAATCATCGCTTATGACCAATTAGACATATGTGGTGGTGGGCATCAGCCTGTTTAGCAGTGGTTTGCAGCCCCCAGCCAATGTAGCACGCAGGTTTTAAGGTCAGGACTCTATAAAAAATTAGCAACCAACAGTTGCATCATATTCACCATCTCTTTCCTCTGCTGTCTGTCTGTGAGAGCTGCAGAGAGACACACATACACAGATACAGGCAGAGCAGACTGACAGGACACAGCGACAGGATGAAAGTTCCCTTAAACTGTATTCACACAAAATCCTGTGTAGTATGAAGGTGTAGGCATTTTTATTTGTGCTTTAGAACATAACTGCTGTGGAAAAATAAGAAAATAATGTTGCTGTTGTTTTTTTCTCTGATTCACTGCTTTGTTCTTGCTCTTCCTCTCTCTCGTTCATTGAGCTGGGGAGGATGGTCCAACTTTGACTGGTGCACTGGCAATTGCAATCTTGCATATTCTACCTTTAATTTGTACCCAGGCTTAAAATTTTTAGTTTTGAGACAACTGGTGCAGTACACTTGCAATAAAACAGTTGGCTGCTTGCATTCAGGTTTCCCTTTCTCACATCATTGATCAGTTATCACAGAAAAGATTCAGTCACAGATTCATCAAATACAAACAACCCGGCGATTTAAAACAGATTCTTAAAATTGAACTAGCTGTCACACACCTTCCAAACCTCATGTGATTGATTTAAGATTTAAGATTTAAGGCACCACTCACCTTTTTTAGGTTTCACTGAGACTTCTGGAGCAATCTTCTTCCTGTAATGCAAAAAAAAAACAAAGTTAATTTGGATAAAGACTGCTCATGTTAAGCAGAGTAAAACAAAACGCCAAGTAAAAAATATTACAGGCAATTTGCACGGTCTGGTAATGTGAAAAATAAACAGGACATTGCTTGGACTGGGCTCACCCGCAGTATTTCTGCTGGTATTTTTCTCCATAGGTGGAGTTGAGCAGGATCAGGTACTCTGCCAGCCCAGCATCACTCAGACTGGTCCGCCTGCGGAGCTCACTCCACAGCTTGTGCGACTCTCCCAGGTACACCCTCCTCACGTCGTACTTCTTTCGGGACTCAAGACGCCTCTGAGCTCGGTCGGAGTCTGTGAGCCTGGGTCGTCCTCTGCAGCGCCTCAAAACACCTTTCCCTTGGTCCCCGGCTTGCTCGGCGTCCAGGGGAACTTCCAACTCCGCCAGGCTGTGCGCCATCTTGGCTCAGCAGCTGATGTTGTGATTACCCGACCTCACGGAAGTTGTCGGACCTGACCGGAAGCACTGGTGCATACGCTTATTTGTGCCTCTCTTTCCACACCGTGAGTTTGTAAAAAATGAACCGAAACAGTGCCGAACACCACACGGGTGCATATGTGTCAAAATACTGAGAGAAATACCCACCGTGTACACTGAGAAGTGCAGCGGAACCTTACAGCACAGCAAGTGTTCCACACGGACCGCAGCAGCGCGAACACCCAGAGCGCAACATGTAAACAGACGCGGGAACCTTCAGCCTGAGCATCATTAGACGGAATAATTAGAGAAAAATGCGCACGGTGTCATAGTGTGAGTCATGACAGACGTTTTAACGCTTGTGTTTAGGACTTTTACGTCACAGACGGACGTAAAGAAGGAGCTCGCGGTCACTCCTCCGTCACCGACGACCTGCAGCTCTCTGGTGGTCGGAGAGCAGCGCATCAGCCGCTCTGTGCTGCTGCTGGCAGCCGTCACAGCTGCCTCACAGATGGGCATGAGAGTGATCTTCTTCACCCAGGCACAGATTCAAAGCCTTCCTGCGTCTCTGCACAAGTGTGTTCCCAGCCTGAGCCCGGAGAGTCTTAAGGTAATTTACCTCTTCATATGTTATGTATACCTGATTTATTTATGGTTAATACGTTATTTGTGTTTTATATGTCAATAAACAATTTTTGGGACCGCAAGGTTGTGAAAAAAGTCTCCGGCTGGTGTTTATCTAGACTTGTAGTTAAGACCGCCTAAACCGAGACCAAGACACTACCAAGACCAGAGAGTATCAAGACCAAGACAAGACCAAGACCAAGACCAAGACTAGTTCAGCTCAAGACCGAGACCGAGACCGAGACAAAAAAAAACCTAGTTTTTTGTCATCTTGCATGAGTTGTAGAACATAAGCACCATACTGGGTTCAGCTGCTTAGTGTGCTATTAAGGACTGACATGACTATTAACTAGTCCCAAAGTCATCTAACAAAATAACAAGCCTCCAACACCACCCTGCACCTCAAAAAAAGTCTAATGAATGGTAAATATGTCACTGATTTAAATTGTACTTAATTTGTAGATGAAACGTGAATTTTAAATATTAAAGATACTCACAATTATCAACTTGAAATTGCATTATTTACCATTATAGTAGCCAAATTACACTGTATAATATCAGCATCACTGAAATGGAATAGGCCTAATGCTTAATCAATCACAACGATATGCAAATATTATTCAAAGGCCAATGATGCCATATATTTATTCAAACAAGGCCATTATAAGCACAATACTGTAATTGATACATAGACACACATGCAGGTGCACCAAAAAATGCATTAAATCAAATGCAAAATACAAATAAAAAACTGTACTTCAAATTGTACAAATCCCTTCGAGACCACTCGGCCAGTCCGAGACATTGCGAGACCGAGAGACCCAAGACCGAGACCAAAGACTGTCGAGGCCGTGACAAGACCAAGACCACAAAAAAGTGGTCTTGAGACTGGTCTTGAGACCAAGACCGGTCTCGAGAACTACAAGTCTATGTTTATCCCCCAGCAGCTATAACTGTCGGACACATTTGGACCGCAGTCGATTAATTTAGTAACTTTTCATGAACATTACAAGTAGAGACTTGATGGATTAGGGTGAAAACCTTTTAACAATGACTTACACAGTTCTAACTCTATACGTGATGGCTTATCAGAAATATATGTTGACCAAATGCCTTAATATTTGATTGGCATTGTGACAATATTGTAGGGTTATTTGTGCTTTCACAAATTTTAACAAAATGAGGTAATTGATAAATAATCATCAGCAATGTGGATATAATGACTAAATGTTTAACGATAAATAATAGAACAGCTAGAACAGTCTTGTAAGTTAAATTACAACACTTTACTGTCATGCAGCCTTTTAAACCAGGAAAACGCAACACTTTTATGCCATATCACAATATAACAATATCCAAAATCTAAGATGATTTCAATATAATATTGATATATTGCTTAGACCTATGTAGACCCTGCAGAAACAGTGCCTTATGAGAAAGTGGCACTGACTTTTTTCTTTGAATATATCTCACTAACACAAGTGAGAGCATTGTGTAGATTGTTTTGTACATATTAGTGGTGTCACGATTCTGCAATCCCATGATTCTTTAAACAGATAATCTATATGGTATCAAGTGTGATATAACAGCTGGTAAGATAAGCCGTTTCGTCTTTTAAGTGTGAAATGTCTAAGAGAAGCTAATGAAAATTCTTATTTTAATGAAGAACACAGATCCACAAATTTCAGATCATGAAACAAACACATTCTTGTCATTTTGCTTGATAAATAACTTGAATGATCTATTGATAAACGTGTTGTCAATTAGCTGACTAATTAAGCAAAACATTTGGAACTTCTCTTATCACAATATGTCAGATGGGACCACAGAAAACGGTATAATAGCAGTGGTGTTTCAGTAGTTTGTTAAGCTTATGTAGATAAAGTGTTTTAGGCCAAGATTAGGATACAGTGTAGACAATAACGTGTCATAAATCAATTTGCATACAGACTATTTTGATAATTGATTAATTGTGTTGGAATTTTTTCAAGCAAAAATGTAAATATTGCCAAATTTTTTCTTTCTTTCTTTTTTAATAAAGAAAATCAAGTTTTCCTATCCCAGGACAATGGAAGAGCTGCTGCAGCAGGTGGCCAGCCTTCACGAGCCCACCAACACGTCTCCCACACCTCCGTCACTGATCATAGTCGACAGGCTGGAGGGCTATCTGTGTGGTCCTGGAAGTGGCAGCCACAGTGGGTTTCATGCAGGAGAGCAGTCCTGCGCTGCACACCTGTGTGCGCTGCTGTGCGACAGCGCTGCCTTTCTCACACAACTCCTGAAACAGCGCTCCTCAGGCTCAGCCCCCTGTCGTCTCATCGCCTCTTTCCAGTCAGGAGCGGACACTGGACAGGCGGGCAGGGACGCCTCTGCCACTGATCCCATCCTTGATGTTCTTGATCGCTATTTCCAGGTACGCTGTACTCTGGATCAAGACAGCAGCTATGAAGCCGCAGCAGCTGGGCTGCAGGAGGTGTGGCACATTTACCTTTCTGGGACAGGCATCACAGAGGCCTCTAGTACCAACGACAGTGAGGACAGAACAGGTGTAGCCCAAGAGTGGCAGCTGGAAATTTACCCTGATGGTTTAATGGAGTTCAAGTTGGTTTGATTGAAAATGTCTGTATCCAAGACTCAGGGAGTTATTTTTGGTTAATTCGTTCACTCAGGAACTCAGGAATTGAAGCACTTTCCACTGACAGTGAGATTTACTACAGTATACACGCATTGGCCTCTTCATCTTCTAGGTTGAGCAGATCCATTTGCAGATTTTCTCACCTGCAAATGGATGTTTTCAGCCATGCCACTCCATTTATTTAGCTAGAGATCTTCCAATACCATTTTTCCATCCCGATGCCGATTCAGATACTTGGTGTATGTGACACTGCTGGGAAGTGGCAGGATCCCATTTCAGGGCTGTTGAATTACTTGATATCATAGCGGTGCATAGACTCAAATATTCACCAATACCCAGTCCAGGATTTTAGGCTGTATCGGAGGCATTTCCAATACTGGTATCACAATAACTCCACATTAAACAGAGCAGTTCTTCTTCTGGTGTGATGTCATGTGATGAAATCTTTCACCAAACCTTGTTGCCTTATCACTGATACAGTGTGATGGAATCCACTTTTCACCATTTCAGATATCAGTTAACAGACCACGGTGGTTGTGAATGTTTATTTAATGAGTTGAAATTTTAAATGACATTAAGCTTTGTCAAACACATGAATAAAATCTTACACAAAATTACATAGACATTGAGGAATGGGACTATTAAACAGTGGCGACCTACATTTTTGGCACAAGACCTCTTAAAACTCTTATGTCTATTTGGAATCCCCCCTAAAAAGAAAAAAGAATTTTGTATAGCATATTACTACGTCTTTTCTTCTTTTTCATACCCTTAATCATCTTCCCTCAGTTTTATCTTACATTCCCTTGAGGGGTCCCGTCCCTCAGGCTGATTTACACCACTGGAACGATTAACATGTGTGAGACGTTGGACTCAAGTAGCTGATATCACAGTCAAAGTATTTTACAAATCGGAAAAAATATAGAAAATACTTATTTTGAAAAATAAAGAATATCATCATCAATAAGAAATACTATTCTGAATGTTTCTGAAAATGAAAAAAAAGGAATGAAATATCACTCTACTTCTAAGTAAACTACAAATGAGGAAATTAAAATATTCTTTCTCAAGGAGAATTTCACCTGTGACGGATGTAAGACTCCCTTAAACTATAGTATGTTGCATAATAGGAGAAATAAGCCAAAATAATATGTAATCCACAAATTTGAAACAATGGGTATTAAAGACTAACATCCTTGATAAACCATTGATTGCTTTTGTAAAAAAAAAAAAAAACATGCAACAATTTATAACAGGCGATCATTTGGTTGTGGTTTTTGAGCTTGAAACCTTTGTTTCCTGTTTGTGCCACACTGTGATGTAACAGTGTTTTCAAAAAGTCAACAATGTATAGAAATATAGTTTTAGAGTAATTAATTTCAGTCACAAGTTATTTTTTTCTAAGACACAAAAGCAAGCAAAATTGCAATGAATTTAAAGATGAGGACATCTGTATATGCTCTGCTCTTTAGGTGGCAGCAAAAACACAACTTACACACGACAGCTTAGAGACTTATTAACAACTACAGTTACATGAGAGTGAATACTGCCTTAAAACCTTCCTGCACAGCCTACAGTAGTAGAAATGTTATTTATGTTGTTGCAGGATTCTGTGTTTTGAAAATGGCAACAACCTACTGATTTGATTGTCCTCCGAAACAACTGTGATAAAATAAAAAAAAAAAAGCATTGTAATATTATTTACAAATACAGTGAGTGTCTTCTGATTTGGAAAATGACATGGACAGAATGGCTGTGGGGTTCAAGTGTGCGATTTGACTTTGCGTTATGTGCAGTTTCATTAGAAAAAAGTATTATTTTCTACAAAAGCTGGGCACTGTACCATCTTCATTATAATAAAGGAACATGTCACACAGTGCAATGGTTGACTCATTTCATATGCTGCTAGTTGCTTGGCTCCGGGGATGGCAACGTGGATCGGTCGGTTGGTCGGCCAGTCTGTTACTTTGGTTCTAACTGAAATATCTTATCAGACCTTTCTCATAGCAGCCATTTTGACATGAAATAGTAACATAAACACAGGTGTTACCAATGATACTAACTGGTTCCGTTACATTCAGGTCAAACAGAGTCAGAGTCTGCTACCCTAAAAAGAATGGGACCTTAATTAGTGTCATAGGCAACACCTGTGTTTAGCCCACTCTTTCATATCAATATGGCTTCTGTGAAAAAGTTCCATTATTTGATAGCGTGATAGCGCATCATCAGGTCTAAATTTTAAGTACTCTGACTGTTTGGTTTATGACCAAGTACCTGCAAAAATAAGCCTCTGCTGTACCTTGCATTGGGTGCTAATTAGCAAATGTTTGCAACTTAGCATGCTGACACTGTAAACTGTGATGGTAAAAATGAGATGATAAACATTGGAAAGAAAATACCTGCTGAACATCACCATGTTAGCAATGCCCCTGTGAGCATGTTAGCATCCTGACATTATCATTTAGCAAAAAGCACTGCTGTTCCTAACGCCAGCTGATGTGGGGCATCCAAACTTGGTTTACAGGCACTTCTAAATCTGTCCGAGTCACAAATTGCGACCTAGAAGTTGACCTGAACACTATTTACAAGTCAGAAGCTTGTAAGTATTTGATGATTTTGTCTTTTTGTGGGCTTTGTTAACAATACAAAAAATATAGAACATCACCAAACCTATCCTTTAAGACCTATCAGAGTAACAGGGAATAAGCATCGGCTAGTATTGTACCTACTCTGTATTTTAACCTCTCAGTCATTCTGTCATTCAAGCTTAAAAATAAGTACACTTAGCACAAACATGAATAAATCACCATAAAAACACTCTTGACTTTGAATTTCGGTGAATTATATAAAAACCCTGATCTGATCTTCAGGATAGGATACTTACAGATCAGCTGACCTTTGCGTTAAATATCAGTATTTGGTGTATATCACAGCTGCCATTTCCATGTAATGGTATTGTCCTGTACAGATCGGGGATGATTTGCATAAAGTGGACTCTTCTTCCTGAGTCTTTTAGTTTACTTTGGTACCAGTCAGCTCCTGAATCCTTGATACACCTGTCTTAACAGTGAAAGAGAGGCTATGTATCTTATACCCTTCACTGAGCCTCCTTCAAGGCTCAGTCCATATGCAGCCTGTCCAGCTTTGCTCCTTCTCATCTATCATCATGGACAGGGTGCTGCCTCGACAGGAAGGGTCCTCTATGAGCCGGGATCTCGTTCTTGTACTCATTGGCGTAGATAACCACTTTTCCAATGTCATCCACTCTGCTCATGGGGCTGTAATCCATAGAAACCCCAGAGTCTGCCACTGCCATGTAGGTGTACCCAGGGCCTTTGGGCATCCAGACGTGGTTTGGGTATTCAAAGCTGGACTGTGACGAAAGACGACCTGACCCTGAGCTCTGCTGCACGGATCCCAGGTCAGAGTGAGATTCGCATAACACCTTCTTTCTGGAGGCAAAAAGCACCTCAAGGGGTAAGGCCTCCTCAAGAATATCATCCAAGTGTTCGTCCTCACTGCGGTTGTTGGCATTGAGGGTGACGTAGGCGTCTTGAGACTCCAACAATGAGGACTGAGAGGAGGGAACGGGGTTCTGTTGGAGCGCCCGTAAGCGGTTCATCAGCCAGTGGTCATGTGGTGTGTCTCTCCAGCCCTCTGTCTGAGCTGAATCGCTCCTTTCCAAAGGCTCTTTCTCATCCAGCCCTCTCTTTACGTCCTTGTCCTTCTTTTTGCCAGTGGTCAAGGCTCTAGAGGCCTTGGGAGGCAGAGGTGGGGAAGGCAGTGAGGGGCAAAGGCTGAGTTCTGACAGCACTTCCAGAGGAGAAGGGCATTCTTCTGAGCTGAAGAAAGCTGGAGTCAACCACAAGCCTCCATTGGTATGCCCCAACCACTCCTGTGCAAAAACACAACAAAAGATAATGAACAACGTAGTCAAAATGTCTGTCTTTCACTTGGTTTTCTGAGAAGGTACTTCCCTGACTTTTCCTGCAATGTCATTGAGGTTGACATTTGTGGTATTCATGGTGAAATGTCTCAAACACTATTGGATGGATTGCCATGATAAGCACAGACATTCATGTTACCCTAACGGTCATAATAGAAGCGTACAGACCACTGTTGACACCCTGGACATGTAGTGGTTCTGTCTATACTATCAGGAGTCAGCGTTCCACCCACGTCCTGTTTTAGCACAATGACCTTATGGATACTTGGAACAGTCGCAACAATTTGGAGGTACAAGGATGTCCACCTCTGATGATGAAATTTACATCATGCAGACCCTAGTGAATATATTGCAGTAACTTAACTAGCATCACCATCAGGTCATGGCCAATTCTTTAGTTTATAACTTATCAACAAATGTTAGCATGGTAACACACTAAACTAAGAGTGTGAACAACATGATAAACATTATACCTGAGCATGCAGGCATTAGCATTTTGCACAAAGCAGTCTTGTGGCAAAGTACAGCCTCACAAAGCCCCTAACAAGGCTGTACACTTGTCTTCTTCTTACCTGAAAGTCCCCACCATAAACAGTAAAAAGGCCTTGGAACTTGCTGTCAGGAGTTGGAATAGTCGGCCAGATCTTCTTTACGAGAAAGCTGTAAAGAGCACATATGCATAAAATATAATTCTTCATTTGTCTTTTTCCATTATTCCATCAGTACTGTCGGGTTTTGACAGCGGCAGCCAATAAAGTTTTTGTGCATAGTGTATAAGCAATGTGTTCCTGACCTGCGGTGTGACAGGAGCATGGTGAGAAACAGCCCAATGAAGACAACAGAGATGATAAGAGTCAAGATCACGATGAGCAGGTCGAGTTCTGAAGGAAGGACGAGATGATCAAAAAAATGTCAAGACATGACCCATGTATGTTGGATCTTGGCATGTACAGCAAAAAGTGTGGGACTGCATATTCCCTTTGAACGGAAGGGATGTGAATGAAAACTCACCAGCAGGTAGTGTTTCCATGAACTCCGGCTCACTCCAGGCACTCCAGTAGCCGTTGTAGCTGATCCCGTCAAGCTTTACACGGACTTGCACCTTGTACATTGTACCTGGCCGCAGGCCTCTCAGTATCAACTCTGAGCTGGCTCGTGCCACCTCTACCTGCAAAACAGTCCTCAGTCAGTACAGGTTCGTATGGGCACTCACCATTCAACAAAGAAGCTTTATTCAACCTCGAACATATCAGTGAGGCCATCAAATAACTGTCATACCTCCCCCACGTAGCTGTCTGCCGTAGAGTAGCTGACCTCGTACATCATGCTGTCATCCATGTACTTGAGAGGGGGAGGCACCCAGCTGACATTCAGCTGGCCTTGTTGACCCGTGCTGCTCACTGTCACATTAGCTGGGGGGTCCAAAAGAACTGCAGTGCAGATAGACAACAGGTAGCTAGTTAGGGAGGATTTTGAAAAAGTAGAGGAAAGATTATTCCTCACCAGAAGTCTGTCATACCCTGAAACACTGCCCCAGAAACGTATATAACATGATGTCGCATGCTTGTTTGGTACACGTGTATATCGATTACAGCATTATTGGAGCCATTGATTTGTAGTTGTGTTCGGGCCCACGTGAAGATTTGAAAACCAATATCAACTCTACTTTAGCTCTGTTTTCGGTCTCCACCAACATCTGAGGAACTATTTTCTGTCTACTGTAGAATCTACCAGAACAAAGTAGTTCCCACATGAAACTGCTCAAAACAAGGTCTGTGGATTATCTTGAGTAATTGGGTCATGATTTCTGGAAAGAGACACTTGTGTTGAGTTTTTAAAATGATTTATTTGGCGCTTTGAGCACCACAAGTCGAGAGCCACCTGGTCCTATTATATTTAAAAGAAGGCCAAAATCTCTATGGCCTATATCTCCAAAAATCTGCAACTCACACCAAAACAATCTAAATTGCACTACAGGTCAGAAGAAATATATATATTTTAGATTTTGGTATGACTTGTTCCTTTTGAAAAACTTTATTGGGAATTTTAGAGAAAGTAGATGCACTCCTCCAAGCATACTGTTTAGTGGAATGTGTGGAAGCAACAGCAGAGTTTGCAGTAAAATAACTTACAGACAAGCTCGACGAGAAGGCTGCGGTTGTGAATCAGTATTCCCTCTCGATGAACTTTAATGTCCATTTGGACAAACATCTGGGTTCGGTTTAAATGGCAGGTGAACAGCCTCTTCCCGCCTGCTGCGGGGATCATTCTCAGTGGGCACCTGCTGCTGTTTTCATTTCTGCTCAAGACAGAGGAAGACACAAACATTGTGGGCTCAGAGACAATTCTGATATCTGCTGAATGGCACTATTTTTTATTCATCTGGACTAATACATTGACCTTTTACTAAAGGAGCAGTATGTTGTAATTGTGCTTCCAAAAAATGAGTACTACAGTCCAAATAGTGAGTTGGAGCCATTGACAGTATATTAAATAGGTCAAAATCCTATTTAATATACATTCTATGGTTGAAACGAGTTGTTTCCCCCCACCCCGTCCTCTCCAGATGCCAAAACGCCCCGGCAGGCTGCAGGAACACTGTAGGAGCTCAAGACAAGCGCAACATTGTAATTTGACAATAACAAGTGAGGACGAGTCCCCCACTGTAAGTTAATCACCTATTTATAACTGTCAATTGTATGTCAATGTAAAGCTAAGCCTGTTATCCTGAAACAAAAAATCCACTACTCTGAAAACACACGCTCTGGAGTTGGAGTTCAGTAACTGTCTGTCTCACTGCCTGCCAGACTCCATTAACTTATTGCTCAATTTAACCATTATAAACACCAACTTCTTCTAAAAGATTATTAATGATTTCTCATGACTCATAAACAGACACTTGCTCATTCAGCAAATATTCTGCACTAATATGAACTCTATTGTGAAATATGCAAACTAAGACAGTTATTCCAGCCCAGAATAGAAATTTCAAAGGAGGACACTGCGGCAGTAGCATTGTTGTCAGGGAAGCGAATATTTAAATTTAACACGTTTCCATTGTCTTTGATGACATATCATGGTCATTTTATGATAAATTACAGTAAATATATTACAGATTACTCCTTTAAATATCAGAGTCCTGAAACAGTCATTTAGTGCTTATTCAACCACCCTGGTTTATGAGTGCTTAAATATTTTCATTTGTAGTCTACTGGTTGCAACAGAAAAAATAAAGATATTAGAAAAGCCTATTTAGTAGCCAATATGAATGTCATCTTACTGTACACTGGACACCACATGGCTTGTTGTTATACAGTCATACACTGAATGTGACTTACTGGTAGGTGTATGTGAAGGAATACTGATCCAAAGAGCCGGCCCTCTCCTCATCTTCCTCCCAGAAGCACGTGAAGTCTTTCCTGCCTTCAGCAAAGCACTTTGGGTTTTGAGGCTCCTCTTTCAGCATCATAGACACTGTGGAGGGAAAGTTATGGGGGGCAACAGACAGATGTGAGAGCAACCAAAAACTTTTTTTGCTTGATATTACCATCTTAGATATGAAATATGATATGAAATCCAATCACCTAGGTATAACGTGGTGTATCATTAAATTATTTGAGGTTAATTTTATTAAATCTAAAAATTTCTACTTATTCTAATCAAAGGTTTTTCCAGAAAATGTTATCCTACCTTTCTTTTCGAAATCTCGTGCGCCCTGGACAATGGAAGGTGTTCGGATGGCGCAGAACATCACGTAAAGTGCCAACAATCGGCCCAGATGATGGCATATCATCCTTTTTGTCCTCTCTGTGAACAGACAGACTTTGACCTTCTGTTGTCCGCCTGCATAACTAGAGAACGACCTGCCTCAAACGCGTCTGTTGCAGCTCTCTACGGGGGAGGCTTATTTTGTTGTTTAGATACCATGGATAGCGCAACGCGGTTACGCGTCTGCTTGTGAGCGATAAGGTGTGCAGAGCTGAGCTGTTTACTTTCTCCCCAAAGTCAGTGAAAGAGAGGTGGGGCGAGATCGGTCTTACAAAACCTTTTACGCTCTTGTACATGGGCGGGAATTAAGGTCTCATTGATGTCTACAACTTGTTTATGCCGCCGTGATGAGACAGGAAGTGTGCCTTGGACGTGTGCCGTGCGTAAAAGCGCACAAAGACAGACGGATGGATGGATGGATGGATGGATAGATAGATAGATAGATAGATAGATAGATAGATAGATAGATAGATAGATAGATAGATAGATAGATAGATAGATAGAGAGACAGACAGACAGACAGACAGACTGTATAGGGAAGGGGAAACGAGGAAGTAAAATAATAAGAGTAATTTTAGTGATTTCTTAACGGTTATGTCCATGACTGACCCCCTCCAGTATGCGATCTGAGGAGGTGGAGCTGAGCTCTTGGCTGGCCCCCGGCCACTTTAATCCGTGCATGTGCCCGAGTAACGGAAACCGCAGAGTGCTCTCAGACCTAAAGAAGCAGAACTGAAACTGTTTCTTATCTGTTTGCTGCACTCACATGTTTTCTTCGTTCGACCAGCATTATCAGAGCTGCAGACGCCCCTGTTTCTTCACTCGCGATAAGTGGTCCAGAGGGGAGTAGCGGCCCATCCCCGTCAGTTTGAATGCAATTAAGCGCTTTTTTTACATCACATGAACGGGGCCTGCTCCCTGTTAGGTGGGTGCTGATGTAAAGAAAAGCGGAATTTCATTCACATGACGACACCCAGCTACAGAAGATGACACTTTTGAACATGCTTAATTAAATTCAGCTCCACATCAGCCATTGTAGTGACAATTAAAAGAACAGTTCACCCCAAAATCCAAAATACATTCTCCCCCCTCTTACCTGTAGTGCTATTTATCCATCTAGATTGTTTTGGTGCGAGTTGCCAAGTTTTGGAGGTATCTGCCATAGAGATGTCCGCCTTCTCTCCAGTAGAACATAAATAACATGTTTTATGCTTTCACTAACATTTGGTTGGAGACCTAATTTACCTGTGGGCCACAGACTAAAGAAAATGACAGCTTGAGTTTATCTCAAACTGGATTCAGTTAGTTGTATTCAGACAAAATAAGGTCCTGCAGTGATTTGCAAAGGGGAGTGCGGCAGTGTGAATAATTAGGGAGTGTTTATTTGTGCTTTGAACATAACTGCTGTGAAACAATGAGAAAATAATATTTTATTTCTGTGATTCACCAGCTTTTTTGCTACCACTGCTTCACACGCTCTCTCAAAGAGAAGGCCACAAACCAAAGGGAGCTTCTTGGTCTCACTATGCAGAAGAAACTGCAGCCAGACTCAGATGCAGAAGACGGGTACGCAAAATAAACCAAGGGAGGACATAATTTGGAGAGAATCATCATTTGGTTGATGAACACGATATAGCACACGATTTCACATATCTTTCAGGTCTAGTTTGTCCAACCAACGGCTGAGATGTTACTGTTAGGTGACACGAGCAAAGCAACAAAGCACATAAGGTAAAGTAGCACAGTAGAGACATCAAATCGGTTGGAACACCTTGTTTAACTTTATATCTTTACACATTACAGTTACAGCTGAAAAAAACAGCAGAAATAAACTTGGTTAATTTTACATATCTGCAATTCAAATGAATTACCAGTTTTCCAGTGAATGTTGTTGTCATTGTTAGTGCAATGCCACAGTGATTCAGCCTATATACCATGGAACTAAAGCTTGTGGTGCACAGAGTGCCAAAATAAAACATTTGAAAATCTCAGGGGCAATGTCTCTTTGAAGAAATTGTGACGCAGTTACTCAAGATAATCCACGGACATCGACCGTGAGCAATTTAACATAGGAACTATTTTCTTTGTACCTGAACTACACCGGCACCATTTCATGGTGCTAGCTAGCTCAGTGGTCCTAATGTTACAGCTCAGCCGAGGCTGATGCTACTAATGTTTATATCCAGCACGGTCATGAGCACAAGCCTCTTGTCCATGAGTAGATGCACTCTTCATTTTGCTCAGTGATACAGTGGCGGGAGTAATTTGGTAAAGAGAAAATAGCTTACATGAGGGTGCTCACAAAAGGTCTGTGGATTATCATGATTTCTGACTTCTGACATTACTGTTGTTTTCAAAATGTATTTTTTGGCACTTCGAGGAACCCAAGCAAGCGCCATCTAGTTCCATTATATCCAAGAGAAGGCAGCCATCTGAACAGCCAATATAATATTTTTTTATTTTTGGCTGAACTGTTCCTTTAAACTCCAGATAAGTTCAGTTTGAGAGTATTTAGAGGCCCTGACAGGGAGGGTAGCCGAGTCTCACTGACCATGGTGGCAGGAAGAGGAGAATGAGGAAATCTGTATTGTTGTGGAGGACAATGGCAGAGTGTGGTTTCTCTGGTTCTTCAGATAACACCTGAAAAAAGGGCCTGGCCTGATGTTTTGGGGTGAGGGGGTAGGATGCTATGGTCATAAATTACAATTTAGACGCTGTTGTCACCACAGACACTACTCAGCCATGTTGTATCATTGGACACTTTGTGACTGATCTGTAAACTGAAGACAGTGATTGGCAATTACACTCTCCCTTTTGTAATGAACATTCTTTATTTTCATAAACACATTTCAACACTTATTCTTGTTTATAAGATGCATTTTTTTCACAATGCTTCCATCCAACACATTCAGAGCCTAAAATAAAAGGTTCAAATGACCTGATCTTCCCTCTTTTAGAAAGCAGTCAAGAATGCAAGACATGAAAACAAATAGATCATAAACATAAGAAAGAAAAGAGCTCAGACTAACAGCTGTGGATGCTACAGACTTACTTGTACAAAAGCGTCAGAGTCAGTAGTTTTCCAATATGGCAGATATGGAACAAAGTGGTTAAAAATTCAGTATCAGCGGACAGTTTAGCACATTTAACATGTATTCAAGCGGCAGCCGCCATTGTAAGTTCCTTTAGTGATACGATCACAGATATTATATGCTCTCTGATACTTCTGCATTCTGTTTAAACACAACCCTGCACAGTGCGTTATACACAAATGTTGTAATACAAATGTAGTGTTATGAGTCAGTAATGTTGCACACAGCCTCCTCAAGTTTAAACCCCTGCATGAAAGCTCAACATGGTTCAGATGAGATGATAATATCAGCTATCTGATATCTGTAAAACTGTATCATTGTCCAGCAGCACACGCTGGCAGGACAGATAACTGACCACAGGTTTATACAATCGCAGGGAGTGAGCTGACCACCAGTTGTTTGACCCAACCCCCGAGCTGAGTGGAGTGACGACGGAATTTTGCATGGCAACATGAGGCTGCTATCATGGAGCAGAGGTTATGGTTGATACTAACTGACAGTTGTCAGCAGTCAGCTCGTGGACGTGATGGTCAAATGGCACTGTAAATGGTGATTAACAGAAGACAATAGCAGAAAAATGTCCCTCACTCTTAGAAATAAGGGTTCTTCCTGAACGGCTGAGGTTCTACCTAGAACCATTTGCTTCTGAAGAACCCTTTTTTGTAGAAAGGGTTCGTCAAAGGTTTTTTGTAAGACTATGGGTTCCATTAAGAACCCTTGTTAACCAAAGAGAGAAGGAAAGAAAGAACGAAAAGAAAGAGTTCTTCAAAGATCATTAAAGAATTCTTTCGTCAAGGGTTGGTCAAGGGTTCTTTGTAACATGATGTAAAAGGGTTCTTGGTAGAACCCCCTGGATGGCTTCTTGTTAGCACCCTGGTGTAAAGGTTCTGGACAGGGTCCTCTGTAGAACCTCTCATAGGGGGTTCTGGGTGAAACCTTTAACAGGTGGTTTTAGGTAGAACTCTCTGAAAGGGTTTCAAGTGAAAACGTTACAAAAATGTTCTACCAGAAACCAAAGAGAACTCTCCGATGGGGACAAGCCAGAGAACGGTCCATGGTTCAAGTCAGCACCTTCATTTCTAAGAGTGTGTAGTTTTTTGGGTTTTTTTTCCATTTCTTCGATCCAACAACAATTTCAGCTTCATCATTCGGGACAGTTTTCAACAGGAGGAAGATGACTGTTCAATACTGAAATGTCAAAAATGGCATAAAAGGAACAAAAAAAGTTATTTAATGTACAGTTTAACCGATGGCAAACATAACATAATGTGGAATGAAGATAAAACCTCATTTTATTCACGTCAATGACAAGATGAGATATTACAGTAATGGGATATAAAGTGACACAGGTTCTTCTAACTAACATTCTGCACCAGCTCATTGGTTTTCCTAACAGTGGCAACAGCACAGTTGAGGCCTGGACTCCCTCTCAGAGATCAGTATTCTTCCCTTTCTGAGTATGCACACACACACTGTGCTGCTCCATAAAACAGTCATTATGTCAGTAACAAAATCAACAAAATATAATAAGATAATTCACCACTTTGTAAATACGCCGTTATTAAACATAGTAAGTTTGCCATGCAAACTGTTCTGCCATGCTGCAGTTGGGGGAGCAGTGCATGTGTTGTGTGTGTGTTTGAGTGTGTGTGAGAGAGACAGAAGGTGGGACAGAAGGGGTGGCACAAAAGAGTAAATGAGGACATGCCACGAGGCAGGTCATGTGACAAATACAAGAGTCAACAGTGTTAAACGACTTCCTCACACGGGCACACTTGCACTATAAAGAAGCTCGGCATTCGCCATTACCACAGCTGTCTCTGCATTAGTGCACAAGAAGAGGGCTTCACTAGCTTCCAAGATGCACTGAGGGATGCAGAGGGTAACACAAGACAGGTTTTAAGGCATAGTTCAGATTATTTAAAGTGGGGTCATATGAGGTACTTACCCATAGTCAGTAGTCCTGCAATGGACAGGGTCAGCAGCAAAACTACATTTGACCACCTTAATAAAAAATCAGTTGAAGTATACACTATATATTATATATTCTGATTTTTTTTAGGTGGTTAAAATACATTGACTATGAATAAGTATCTCATACAACCCTACTTCAAAAATCCAAACTAGCCCTTCAAGATAAAGTTCATGACAGTCTGTTAGATTTCTTTGTCATCTTGATTAATGCTTGATTGATAAGTAATGCATTACCCATGCATTACATCCTGTAATGCATGGTGGTGAGAGGTATACCTCAGAATCTTACTACAAAGAAATCATCTAGGGTAGATAAGGCATTATCAGCACCTGATGATGTTTTAAACCTCAGAAACAACAACATGAAGACGATCTTTATTTTCCCAACTGAATTTCACTGCCCTTTACTGATATTTCCATATTTAAAGAAATATAGAGACAACGGAAATTCTGATTGTATTCAACATTTGATGGAATCTGATTGAAGATCAAGAAGTGTCGTACAGTAGATATGAAGCTTCCGCTAGCAGCTGGTAAGCTTGGTTTAGCATAAGGGGAAACCCCCGGCCTAGTTTTGTCCAAAGGTAGCAAAGTCCTAACATTATGTCTTGTTTGCTTATTCATACAAAAAAAAGTCTTTGTGCTAAGCTAAGCTAACTGGCTTCAAGCTGTAGCTTCATATTTAGCAAATAGACATGAAAGTGGTATCAATCCTCTGAGCTAACTCTGCACAAGAAAGCCAATAAGTGGAATTCACAAAACTTGGAACTATTTCTTTAAGCCTTGCAAAGCTCAGTATGCCTTTGCTTGTGACAGTTCCTGCTAACTTAACTGCCATTAGTGGGAAACCAAAGCAGGTTCAGCAGTCTTCCAGTGAACACAGGCAGCCTGGGATTTACAGGGAATATGGTACCAAGGCATCCTGTTAGCTCTACTTGTTGCTAAGGTAGCTAACTGCTAACTGCTGTTAGCACAGTTAGCCACACAGCTAATGCTAAGCTGGCTGACTCAGCCCCAGGGTGTCAGAAGTGAAACCCAGCAAGAAAACCACCGTTGTTGTACTGTATTCCTTGTCGCCAAACCTCTGTCAGTCTTGGAGGTTATGTTCCATACCATCCTCGCTGTGGTAAATGGGAGCTCCCAGTCCGGGACAAATCAGCTTAGTTAATGGACCGTGGCACTGTAGCTCATTCAGTGCTATTGGCTACTGCGACAAGTCCCTCCCTAACAGCCCGTTTTCACAGGAAACATGTCAATATGCAGAAGCAAATAGCACTCTGATTTCTGTTTTATTTCAACTTTACGTAGGCTGTACAAATTGGATATACTTTCTCCTTCAGCCAACCATTAGCACATGAAGCATCCTACTGGACAAAGGCACCACTTTCTGAACTGTCTTTCACTTTCCACTAGCTATCCAACAAAAAACACTTTGTGAATACATTATGAGACAAGAAACAAACTCTAAATTCAATAGCTTAAATATCTGGTCAGGAGTAACAATCAAATTTTATGTATGTTTCTTGGCAATAACTGAGCTCAAAACATGTATTCTGCTTTTGCAATGCAAACTGCTTTCATTGTTGTAAACTGTGCTAAATTTAAAGTAGCGTGGCTATTTAGTAAAGTAAGGCAAACCTCAGCACATATACAGTATAAATCTCAAATAAAACAATGAACGCCAAAAGTACAGCCATTGACGGACACTATTTGGCATCACAAGCTTCTAGTTACCTGCATTTGGCTCAGAAAATGAAAGCCACTGAACAAATGTTTCATACAGTACAGTTAAAATGCTAACGGGGCAGCAGCGGTCAAGGCGGTTGATGTGGTGGGTGGACAGAACACAGAGCTGATGGGTCGAGGCCACAGAGACAGCGTGGGTCTCTTTAAGGGAAAAGACAGAAAAACAGGCCTGCAGGGGGGAGAGGTGGTCTGACAGAACTGATGAAGATTATCTCAGCTAACTGTCCTTTGGTTTGTGCTGCGCTGTTGTGTGGACAGAGCAGAGCGGGGCGGTGCTGGAGTGAAGAGAGAGGAAGAGGCGCTGCACTTTCCGCGGTTGAGGCACAGAGAAGGAGTTGGTATCTGTGTGTGTGTGTGTGTGTGTGTGTGTTGGGGGACTTAAGAAGGCAGAGGGTGGTTTAGCAAGCACAGCCCCCGTGGCTCTCTGAAGGCGAGTCTTTAAGGCCCTGGTTCCTGTGGTTGGACATGAGGTTGATGTCTCCCTCCATGCTTTCATTCATCTTCTCACAGATGACGTCTACTAGACGCTCAAACACCTGCTTAACGTTGATGTTGTCCTTAGCGCTGGCCTCGAAGAACTGGAAACCTGAGGTGGAGCAGAACATATTTTCATTTTATTTACTATATACACATAGATGTCTTACAAGCATGCACACAATGTCTGCCTGCAGAAGCTAAGAGGTCGAAGTTTTACAATAAGACAAAACTGTGTGAGGGAAAGCGTTTTACCGAGCTCCTCTGCCAGTCGCTGGCCGTCCTCTGTGGGTACAAGCCTGTCATCCTCCAGGTCACACTTGTTACCAACCAGGATCACTTGAGCATTGTCCCACGAGTATGTCTTGATCTGCGTCGCCCTGTAGGACAGACATGAAGTTTCACAGTTTGTATGTTTAAAAGCAGTGAAAAATGATCTGTAAAACAATGTAGAACCCAATAAATCAGATAGAAACAGATGTGTCACCCATCAGATCCTCAGGCTTCAGTCTTTTAGTGGTTCCAAAGTGCAGGGCTAAAACCTTCATGAGGCAGCATTTGGCATTTATGATGCAAGCCTCTTGAACAGTATGCCTGAGGATCTGAGGGAAGCTGGAAGTGGCGAAATTTTTAAACACAAACTTAAAGCCTACCTCTTCAGCCTGGCTTTTGATTAAGAATGTATAGACATTAACTTTATTTATTTTTATTTGATTAATCTTATTCAAATTTACTTTATTTTATTGAATATCATCAGTTTTATTTAATTTCTTTAATTTCTTATTATTTTTATCCATTTTATCTAGTTCTTATTTTCGGTTTTATTTGACTCTATTTTATTATTATTTTAAATCTATTTTATTGTTTGTCATTGTCGAAAGTTTTATTATTTGTTTTTACTCTATATTTCATCAATAGTTTTTAATTCATTATATTACAGTCTTATTTGTTTGGCAGTCATCTGCTGAGCACTTTGAATTGCACTAACCTGTATGACAGGTGCTATACAAATATAGTGTAGTTTGACTGATTAATCGATTGATTGATTGATATTGATACAGTGGGTGAATGATCAACAAATCCATGAACAGAATAGGTTGCTTGCTTTTACACCTCCACTTCCAGACCCATGAGCAAAAGTGCAAATTTTCTTTCAACTCTGGAGATGTTTTTGAAACAATTTAACAAAATGACAAATGGAACAAAAAACATCATGTCCTGGTTTTTGCATTAATAGACCAAACAGTTTAAAAAATGTCCAACTCACCAGTCCTGAACTGCGTTGAAGGACTCCTGGTTGGTGATGTCATACATGAGCAGGAAGCCCATTGCTCCTCTGTAGTAGGCTGTGGTGATGGTACGGTAGCGCTCTTGCCCTGCTGTATCCTGCATTTACACACACACAGACACACACACAGAAAAACTTTCTATACATACACTTTATATTTATCAAGGTCCAAAACAAACAGAAAAGCCTTAATTCCCCTGTGATCATTCAATACATGATTTGAAACCACAAGAGGGCAACATTGCCTAAACTATGGCCTGTTGCTGCAGTACTTACCTGTTTCAAGTCAGGTCTGAATTACCACTGCCACTGTACTATGTAGTATGGATCCATCATTTACCAGTTAGAGTGAGTGGTCTGCTCCAATACCCCTGTCTAATTTAAATCCTTTATAAAGGCTTAGATCAGTTTGGTCAAGCTTGCATTCATACTGCCTCTCGGAGTGGCAGAAGCTAAACATTTCAATTAAATTCAATACAATTTTGTTAATCTAACGAAGGGCAATTTGTTTGAGCTCGTTGTACATTAAAAAAACAACAACATAAAAACAAACAAACAAATCATGATGCCAGGGAGGTGATGTGCAATAGAACAAAGGTGGCACATGGCAACTGCAGAAGTGCACCTTGGAGTAAGTACCCCTAGTTGGGGAATCACTGGTGGAGTTAATCAGCAGTAATGGTAAAATCAGTTTTCTCTCAAACATGCCCCAATGAATGTTCTGATTTGAGTGAGTAAAGCAAGTTTACAGATGTTTTCAGTTTAAATTCAAGCTAGGTTTAATTTATTGTGGGTTAAAAAAAAAAAAAAAAAAAAAGATCACCATCGCCCTTTATGGCCTGAATATGTAGTTTTCTCCATGGGGAAAAGGTTTAGCATGTCCAGGACGTGGACTGCAAGAGGCATTACATCCTTCCAGCAGCATTCAGCTGCTGAACAAGCTCTGATCACATAGCACTTTTGTGAACTGCATTTGATGTCCTTTATGAATTTCCCAAATTATGCTTTTTTATTATGTTATATTATGTGCTGTCATGTGTGGTTGCTGATGTCTTTTTATGTTCCCTGTGAATAACAAATTCCCTGAAGGGCTACAAAGGTTTCATTCATTCTTATGGACCCTGTGTACGGGCAAATTGAAGGCTAATGTAAGATTGCGCTCACCTTTGGCTTCATTACCACATCAAAATGCCACTCGCTCCGCTCCACACAATAAACCAGAAGACAGCTTTTAGACGTGAGCTCGTGCCACAATCATTTCTCATCAAACCAGGACAGCTGGCTTGCATCAATAACCGTCCAGCGAGGAGAAAAACACAGATAACAGACATGCGAGCATCACAGGGTCGGCAGGCGACTGGCCATCGAGTGGAATTGCCTCCCTGCCACAGTAAGTTTATCAGAAGCATCTTCTAATTAAATGGAGGCTATGTGTGATGTCAGAGTCGACGGCTCAGAATAGTTTGGTAGATGCTCAAAGCAGAAAGATCAAACAGGTAAACTGAGTAGGTAGTAGAGATGAAAGAGTATGAAAATTTCATATCACTGTTTTAGTGATCAAAATGATCACAGTTATCATCAGTATTGCAGTATTGTTAAAGTGTGCTGAAAATCAGGGTTTCTGCAGGTCCTTAAAAGTCTAAAATCCATTTTTGGCCTTAAAGGAGCAATATGTATGTAATATATCGAGGAAGCTCAGGTGGGCTGCAGGAGCACTGCAGGAGTGCAGGACACATGCAACATTGTAAACTGATAATAACAAACAACAGCACAGTGCTTGATCAGCTGTTTATAAATGTCAGTTTCCTTGATCTCTGATGACACATCGTGGTCATTTTGATTTATTACAGTAAATATATTACAGATGTCTGCAATAAAATGTCTTAAATAAGATTTTGACAGGTCTTACAAATTAATCGAATTCTGTAGTAAACAGCACTTTTAAAAAGCTGCAATAAATTCAGTCTGTTTTGAAAAAAATGTGTACTGATTATGCTGTAACAACAACAAAACAAAAACATGGACCCAATAACCACAAATGCAAACTGTGCTTATACTTTCATGACAGTATGGATGTGAAATAGGTTCTAAATTGCATTCACAATGTTCTTAAAAAGGTCTTAATAAGTTGAGTAATTGTTGAAACCTGCAGAAAGGCATCATGGTCTTTTTGATGTTTTCATGGGCACAACACAAACCTATGGTGCATACTCTGCCTGGGAGACTGTTGCTACCTTTGGTTGATGCTGAACAGTATTTACTGTGAGTTTTTCAAAGTGCAATAATCAAACACAGCGATTAAACAGTAATACTAATTGTTTGGAATTTTAATCATGGTTTATCATGCAACCGATTATCGTTTCACCCCTGTGTGGCAGAACAACTCCCCTCCACTCTCAGTTACTTGGTAACCTGTCTGAGTTCCTCATTTGCATCGGGGGCCTGTGTGTGTGTTTCTGTGTTTGTCTGATGTTTGGAGGAGGAGGAGGAGGTGTGGGTTGTCCAGGTAACCTGAGGCCATTGAGGGTTATGAATGTTCCATTACAGGCAGGACTGCTCCGGGTGGTCTGCCAAATGATACTTCTCACTTTACAAAATGGGCAAGACAGAGGGCAGCCTGCTGCGTAAATCCTTTTTTTTTTTTCCCTTTTCTTTTTTATTCATTTATTGCAAAAAAAGGACAAAACAATACAAGCACAAAACAGTTGATCCAGCAGGATTAACCAGGATTGCTTCATTTGTAGTTACCGAGATGAAATTTGAAATTGAGTGCTGTTACAACAATGATTTATACAGTGTTTTGTGTATAGATTATTTATGTATTTAAAAAAGAATTTAGTAGGGTTTTTTTCCCCTTTTTTGGACTAATTGGACCAGTGTGGAGTCACCACCAGACCCTTATAGGAGGTGACTGGCTCATTGTTGGCTCCATCCCTTAACATAAAACGCTCTCAGATGCTATGTAGGGGGCCACTTTATAAGGAATTGTAAATCATTTGATTTGGTTGTGGATTAAATTAGACGGAGAAATAGACTGGCCCAGCCTTCATTCTCCTTACCACCCATGACAAAGAAAACCATCACAGCGCCCCAAATCAAGCTCTGGCCACCAGGGACAGAGCGGAGGATGGCCCAACAGTGTTTGATTACCGTGTTTTGAAAAACTCATTCTGCAAAAGCAAGTAAATAACAAAAATACAGCATGGCCGGGTACATCGGGTGGACGACACATCTGCCCAGTAGGGACCTAATATGAGTCAATCACAGATATATCGTATCTATGTATATGTTTTTCAGTACGCACCCTTTTTTTTAACAGAACATAATGCAGAAAGCAATGCTTGGGCTGATTTAGATTTTAAACAATGGGGAACATGGGAGCTCCCTGGCAGATGTAAATGAGAAGCTAAGCATCTTGTTTTACAGTGTGCCCATAATTTACTGACAGCATTAAAATGTTCAGCCTTTTATTTTATTTTAATGTTTTCTTTATTTTCTCAGTTTTCCTTTTTGAAATTGCTTGAAAATTATTTAACACGTTAAAAAATTAATATTCTAAACATTTAATTTAATTCATTAATAAATTAATTTGTTTAAAAAAAGACTATGCTAAATCGGTACGCAATCCACCAAGAAGATATCTATTTTCATTCCAGCTCAAAAATGCATTATATCGGCCACCATATCGGTAATTCTGGATTTTTTTTTTCTCTACAATCAGAATCAATAAATACATAAATCCTTCCATCAGAGACAGCAGAGTAAAAAAAAAACATAGCTTACTCTTGGTATATTGTTTTATTGTTTCCAATACCACGGCCAGAGTCTGTTTTCTGTCACAGTTTATTTTTGTTTTAGTAAAGTGTGAAATATTCCAGGTCCATCTTTATCTCATCCATGCAGGGATGAACAAATATTTGGCAGCGTAATGGGACGTCTAACCAAATAGACTGTCTCCAGGGTTACTATAATCAACTCCAGGCAGTACACAAAAGCTGCTCTCTCATGTGTATATGTATGATGATAGACAGGGAGAGGTTTAAATCAGGCCTCTGCATGATCTGACGTCACTGGGACCCTGATCTTTAAACATGCGTCAGCTGCGTTTCTATTAGCTGCCAACACAAAGCAGTGGCACACACAGGATATCATCCCCTGGGCTACCACACACACAAAACACATGTGTGGATGTGTTCATGCTCCGTGTGCAAAAGGTGTGTCTGTGTTTGTTCAAAGATCATAAACATATTTCCATGACACAAAAAGGAGGGATGTAAACAATCTGTGGATACGGTGTGAACATGTTGTACATGACCGTTTTAGCTCTGCTTATTAGAGTGCAAAGGCCATGTGGTGTGTTATCAGGCTAGTCTGTTTCCATGATACACAAAGGGAGGCTACAGCAGCTGGCAGAGTGGGGTCATCAACAATGCTCTTTGTCTGAGGACCTGGTGAAATCTCATACAGATGGTGTTCAGTGGGAGCTAACATGAATTTAACAGGCAGGACATTTCACAGAGTTGATTATTAACACCACACGAGGGAGGACTCGTACTCAGGCATGCCTGCTGGTCCCACACCCTTTAAATACACTGCTGCACCAGCGCCGCAGTACATTCCCTCGTTATGTCTCCGTCAGATGCTGATAGGGAACTTCCTCCGCTTCCTGAGTTTAGGAAATACCAGGTCTCTTTGTCATTTACCAGCACCATCAGTTGTTATGTCAGGGCCAAGACACACACAGCATGCCCACCTTCTCAAATCCCAACTAATCACACAGTTACCCAACACATACTATAGACTCCTCCTCAGCTCTTTGACAAAAAATAAATAAATCACACACTACTAACCTTGCATGTCATTTCCTAGAGACACGTTTGGTCAGGTCTGTGAGTGTGTGTTTTGGTGTGGGCTCCTCCGCTGCTGATTCATCTTGGTCACTGTTTGTGTATCATACAGTGGCTCACATATTGTTGGTTCAAATGAATCATATGTTTGAACAACGTATATCAACAGGATTTATAGTGTAGTGGGAGGAGAAAAAAAATAAGGATACACTTTATGGTAAAATGAGTAATGACTAATTACCAGGGTTAAATGAGTCACTTAAACTGTCGGGTGTTGATCCGGCTCGATCTGCTGTTTTCATCTACCGTTTCCCCCTGTTTCCAGATTCTAGGTAGGCTAACCAACTGTTGGCTGTAACTGGTGCTGACCCCACCTAAGTCCCGCCCCATTTTGCTCAGTGCACCACTAAGAATTGAGCAAGCTTGTTACCTGATGGAAACATGGCTAATTTTCTCCTTTCCAGTTTCCTGTACAGTCATGAGAGTGGTACCAATCTTCTCATTTAACTCGGCAAGAAAGCGAATAAGCGTATTTCCCAAAAAGTATAAAAATTTCTTTAAAAGCAAAAATCAAACAAGCAGTGCCTTGGATATCCTGACTTTTTTGTCAAAAAACCCTACATTTCCCGTGATTGAATGATATTTTTTGTAACATACTTCCTAATGCCTTTAAAACTAACATCCTTGGTTTGTAAAAGGTTGTAAAATTTTCCAGGGCCAAGCTGATATAACCCCGATGACATCATGAGCACTATTTTTCAAACATAACAAAGCTCCTTCCAGAGCCACTGAGGACATTTAACGACTCTTTTAATGAGGAAACTGATTTTTATGAATACAGTGGTTAGAGTTTCACTTCAAAATTATTAATAATAATAGTAATTAGCATTCACCTCACTTGCATAGATGTGTTTTAGATGGTGACTAAAGGAACTGTTACTCCACCATGTTGTAACCACCGCATTTTGAAAGTGGCTGCTGCAGTCCCACACTGTGATGATAGGCAAGCACTTTGATGAACATCGTAGCATTGGTACAACCCACGGAAAAGCCCACAAACTAGCTCGCAAATCTCTGAACATGTATACAGTAAAAATCTGTGCGTGTTCTTGTGGGCAGCAACCGCTTCTTAACCATGGCGTGGAAAGGCCGTTACCGTAACTGCTGCGCCACTTGCTGCAGCATCGCTCGCAAAAGCCACAAACCTATAAAGTGTGGCAATGACAAACTCTCAAAACTCATGGCAACAAGTGCTAAACACAAATGAGCAAAAAGTGACAGTCAGACTCAGACACAGTCTCAGTAAAAGCTTAACAACAATTCAAACTGCAGCTTCAAAAATGGCTGAATCAGCACCTGAAAGTCTCAACTAAAAAGAAACATTACAGACAGACAGAACACAGAGACTCCAACTGAATTAATGTTGCTCCATATCAGATAGATGTGTAAGTATCGTGTATGCTAATATGTTCACCATATTCTTGGGAACCTGAGGGTCAAGTCCAGCATGTACCACAATATGGAGTGTGGACTGGCAGCACAGAGAAGTGCCAGTTATCCACTTGGAGCACCACTGCAAGTGGCAGCCCTTTTACTCTGACATCTCTTCACTGATGCACGTCTGTACATCCTGTTTGTGCATGTGTGTGCATTTCAGCCTTGTGTGTGCATAAAAATAACTTCTTCTATCAATATGAAGTGATAATATGTTAGTGTTGTGCTCACAAGCTACTCTGCTCCGAGATCTGAGGTTTAATAGCTTCCCTTTTGTGATTTGTAGCATCAAAACATGAAAACTCCTTCACGCAATTATGTAAACACCTAAGTACACTTAACAGATAAGGGTGGGGAGTAAGAAACCATGAGGAAGTCATGCTTCTTACACTTGCACAATTCACAAGCTAAACTTGCACAAGGCAAAACCCACAATTCTAGACAAACCTGGTCTTTAAAATACTTCCGGGAAGGCTTTTATCGCCAAGTTGCCTGAAAGGGGTGCCAAAAGCATTCCACATGGGTCAACTTTCTTTGTTTTTCCTTGTTTACATTTAAAGCAGTAATGTCTGAGAGTCTTTCCTTAACAACAACAAATTTAAATGCACATACAGGTCGAGTGTAGAACAGATTGAGAGAGAATAAGTGTTACTAAGTGTGGCAGCCAAAACGTGTTGTTTATGTTGTCTGTTTACCTATCACAAATGGCAGCGAGTAAAAAACACAATGTATGGCATCTTTAATCCACTCACCCAGATCTGCAGCTTGATCCTTTTGTCGTTGCGGAAGACAGTCTTGACCTTAAAGTCGATGCCCACGGTGCTGACGAACGCAGAGGTAAAGGAGTCATCGGCATAGCGGAACAGGAATGAAGTTTTTCCTACGCTGCTGTTGCCAATTATCAGCAACTTGAACATGTAGTCAAAATTCTGGTCGGCCGCATCCTTCTGGGACGGCTGCTGCTGAAGCCGTGAGTCATTTGATGCCATCTAAAGAGGATGGAAAAGGAGAAACTAATCTCAAAAATGAACCAGAAACTTTTTTACCAAAGCACCTCACACCGCATTCCTAATCGGAAGTGGTGCAAACATAAACATCAGAGCCCTACCACTAGCGAACAGGCTGAACAATGTGTCACTTGGTTGAAAAACAATACCCAGTGGTTGTATTTTTGCACTTGATTCACTTCAAACCTATTTTCATTTGTCAAAGTTGATGCTGACATTCTTGACATTTGTTTCCCCTCAGTCAGCGGTCAACACAGACTACTCGACGCTAATTAATTAGGCTGAGAAACGGCCCATCTTATATGTTCCACAGCACAGTTTTTATAGGGATATTATCAAAAAGACAAGGTCTGGAGGGAAATCGGGAAGCTATTGGGAGTTACAAATAAGTAAACTGTCCCACAGCTAGATAGAAACAAGGCTGACTTAAGGAAATTATATTAGTTATGAGTAAATAAAATTTCTTCATGCTCCACAGTCAGGGTAACAACAACTGCATGACTGGGGAACTCAGAGCTCCAGCTTATATGAACCACATCAGGCTTGGGTCGGGTTCGGACATAAAACACAGAATGCTGCTCTCGAACTTGGGTCAGGTTCGGAAAGAAATATGCTGCCTGAGCCCATGTTCAATTCATCAATTAATCGACTGAGCAACTTAACATTTCAGCTCTAGAATCAACCATGCTCACTCACTGGAATATTACAGAAGTTACAAAGTGTATTCATTATTGATCTACTAATGAATCAAAGCTTGGCCAGATGTTAGTGAAACCCATCTTTGATCAATGTGATGTTATGACTCCATTAAAGTTTGTAAACAATATGAAGAACATAACAGTGAGACAAAGTTTATAACAGCTAACACTTATGATTATAAATTATGGGAAGCTATGCCATCTGTCCGTCTGATTCATTCATCCATCGCAGCATAATCCCTCCTGAGGGCAGGTATGAGATTACCTGCCATTAAGCCTTTTAGCGTCAGTCACTCCAACAGTGGGTGGAGGGAGAGCAGGCGCACAGCTTTAGGTGTGAAAGGGAGAGCAGAGGGCTGTAGCCGTGTCGATCCCTCTGAACACACACGCTCATACACAGCTGATCAATCAGTGCAGCTAAGCCCTGCCTCTGTCTACAGAGACTCGTCTCCGTGGAGACCGGACTAGGACTCAGCTGCCAGCAAGACCCATTAGTGGTCAAAGCAGTCAGCTCCCTCAGCTTTTAACTGGCCAGATGGAGGTCTCCAGAGCAGGATACAGATATCTATCACACTACCACCAAGGGCTATGGAAAAGGAAGAGGAGAGGAGAAGAAGCTCATTACTGAGAAATGAGAGCAGCCTGGCAAAGTCATTTACTGTGTGCACAAATCATGTCTACTCTCGCCATAATCACAGTGCCAGGGTGTTAGACGACGTGTTCCTCACTTGTACACTGATAGTTTGGTGTGTCTGTTAAAAATCCTCTAAAAGAATTGATGTTACAGGAGTGCATGAGTAAGATAACACCACTAACTCTAAGCCTTTTTTGCTCATGAATTATTTAATATATGCTACAAGAAAATATTTTGCTGCTGTCAGATGAAAACATTGCAACTGAGACTTATTCATCATATTCACACGGTGGCCATTTTGCTCTGACATCACGCTCAGTGTAGGAAGCTCAAAATTCTTATTGCTTGTCACACAAAGTCATATAAATGTAGAGAATCTGACCAGCAGCTAATGGATTAACAAATATGTTACTTCAGCTCAAATCATGACCCGTTGGTTTCACTATCCATCCTCTTTTTCGTCGCTGATCAATCAGGAAGTGGTGAAATGATTAACTAATTTGTCAGATTCCCTATGTTTATACGACTTGCAACCTGAAACACAGCAGTAAAAGTTTTGAGCTTCCCACCCTGAGTGTGATGTCAGAGCAAAGTGGGCACCGTGTAACATGGTGAATCGAAAGCTGTGCAATGTTGAAACCTTTGAAATAAGACAGGTCTAGTCCACCGAAGGATGAAGCAGATTTTCCGCACACACCAGCCTGTGCAATCTTGCGTGCTGGGGTTGGCTGATGTTGTAATGAGACACTGCTGTTTACTGACAGTGAAATAACACAATACTCTTTCACAATTTGACTAACTGCTAAGCATAGGTACATGCCCTATAAACACAATCCTTTCAAACCAAAAAGTGTTATCTTGCTGTTACATAAAGGCCTGTGTTCAGGTCATGACTCCCAAGTCTTTCTAATCTCTCGAAACATTGGCTGTGAAATCCCAAATCACATGATGCCTGTGCTGTGTGTGTGTGTGTGTGAGGGTCTCTGGGGGACATTTTTTGTGTGCTTACAGATCACATAGCATGGATCCACCCACTCAAAAATGTGTACTGCTTCAACTTTCCTATAAGCTCAGTTTAAGTCTGAGGTAAACCCAGTCACATGTCCGTCATGTTTACCGTGCAGCTCAGGATGTCTGCAGGCAAATAAGCAGGCTCATACAGTCTTTGACAACACTATATGGTATTTAGACATTTTAATAAACATTAAAATATTTGCATGCAGGTTTTTTTTTGTTACTGTGCAGGGTAGCTTAATTCTGTGGACAAGAAACACACAATACCAATATAAGGAGACATTGTAGAGCAATGCTGGACAACAAAAACAGCATGATCGGGTCCAACTAAGGATGTAATGATACCAAAAACTCAAAGTACGATAAGATAAAAAGTCCACAATACGATATTTGTTGAAATATTAAAGTTACTGCTAGGACCTTTCACACTGTGTTGATTTTGGAGGCCCCTGTGGACAAAAGTGGTGGTGTTTCCACTGTCATAAGCACAAAATATGATGTCAAAAACAAAATTATCTAAATACAAAGCTCCAGGGCACAATGGTAAGGATAGCCATTTCAGGCTAGTAAATCTAGCAACTCACTTGCTCGAATGGGCAAGTGGTAAAAAAGAATTTAACTATTAAACTATTTTAAACACAACAATCAACTTTTATTTTTACTTAACAACTTACCAATACTGGCCTAGCAGAGCTACATTTTACAGAACATAATGTGAGTTGTTTTTATTTGTATTTTATTTACTTTTAGAGGGCTCATTTTATGTAGATTTCATATTTTTTCTTAATTCAAGCTCATTCATGTTCTTTTTTTTTAATGCAATACCACAATATTGGCTACACTGTTTTGATACATCCCAAGGTCCCACTGAGCTGCTGTGATGACTTTGCTAAGGGCCCCTACATCAGCACCTGCCATGATATCAGGACAATCATCTGTGAGAGGACAGATATCCTCCATGTAGTAAGATAAGCCTTCCTGAGCCGCAGCAGGGATGAGAATGGGAGCTCCTTTATGGCACACTGGTGTGGCATTATCTCCAGTAAAACAAATAAAGGCCATCACGGTGAATGGCGCAGCCAGGTCTCTCAGCTGGCACCGTTTGCTGAACCAAGAGTCAGCAGGCTGCTTGACCCGCAGGAAATGACCAGTATTGATTAGTTAGCAGCTGTCACATCAGTTCTTTCATTACGGGAAAGGACTAAAACACAAACATAGGTATCATTCCGCGGGAATAAACCTGTTGGCCTGCGCACAGAGGAAACATGTAACTTTACTCTGGGTGAAGGACTGAGGCGAGAAGGAAATGTGAGGCAGGAAAAACCCGCTGGAAACTTAAACAAACTTACCTTCTTGCGGAAGAAAGCAAACACGGTTCCCTTTCTACTTTCTCTCTGTCTTCCGAGATGCCTCCGAAAGTAGAGCTGACACCTGAAATATCCTTTTCTGCTCCAGCAGCAGCACAGCAGCAGCTGAACCTGCTTTCCTTCCTCCACAACAGGCTACTTTTCCTCTGCCGGGCAGCTCCGGATCTCGGCTGCGTGTTTATAGCTGGAGCTCCCTCTGTCACAGAGTGAATGCGGACACTGAAGCAGCCGCTGGAGCCTCTGAAGCTCTGCCAGGCAGTCCACACACACTCTCACACACATACACACACACACACACACACAATCCTCTCAGGAGGAGGAGAGGGCTGTCCACGGTGCGTGCGCACCACACTAACGCACACACCCTGAGAATATCTCTTCAAGGACTGCAGGTGTGTGCCAGATGTTCATAATTAAAGTACAACATTTATATATTAGTGTAGTGTTTTTGCTAGAAAGTCTGGTGTTATGGGTATTTTCCTCTCATATATATAGCTATATAACATTATACAAGGACTTGAGTTTGGAAATCTCAATGGACCTTTTTCATGACAGCCATGTTGATACACAGTGTAAACAGGTGTTGATACAAATTAAAGTTGCTACAATAAGTTTCAGATTTAGTTGATTTTGGAGCCCCCTGTGGACAAAAGCGGTAGTGTTTCCACCATAATAAAAAAAATATAATGCCAAGAATAAAATTATCTTATTCAAAATCTCCTCCTGTATTTTAACTGTCTAAGGCACTACTTGCTGTAACTTCGTCTGGGAAATCGTAAAGGCTTGTTTCATCTGATTTCAGAAGAGTTTTCCCCAATGGCAGCGATTCACATTACTCAATGTAATGTAAAGAGCCTTTCAAAGTGGAGCAGCATGCCATAGCACACCTGATCCTTTTGACCTGAAATGTTATTAACTTTAAACATTACAAGGAGTTTTTAAACGCGTATATTAGCCATTTAAAAAGAAGCAGGAGGAGATCTTTATATTATTTTATTTTTTACATTACATTTTGTGATTACGGCAGAGGAGACACTACCGCTTGTGTCCACAGGGGTCTCCAAAATCAACACAATGTGAAAGTTCCTTCTAGTAGCTTGAATTAGTGTCACTGGTAACACCTGTGTTTACCCAATTATTTCATGTCAAAATAGCTGCTGTGAAAAAGGTCTATTATAAGCAATGATAACTAGAACATTCACTCCAGTACAATTTTGAGGTAGGCATGGCTTACAGGTACTTTACTTGAGAGTATATATACTCTGAAATGGGCCATTCTGCATGAGTGATTTTACTTTTGGTATTTTAAAAGTATAATATGCAACATTTTCCGAAAAACAAAACAAAACAAAACAATATATTGACTATAATCATAATCCCTTTCAATCATCACTTATGACTGACTAGAAGTGTGTGGCAGTGGCTGCATCTGCAGAGACTCCACGCTCTGCCCCCTTCCTTTTTTTCTCATGATTTTGCTATGCTTGGGATCCTTTACTAACCAAAAACACTGGTATTTGATGTCATGGCACTGAGATTCAACAATCAACTATCCTTTTGGTGCCTTTACAAACAACTCTGACAATCCTAGTTATTCTAACTTTAAGGGTTTTTTTTTATGCTAATAGTTTTGTATTTTTTGAATTAATTTTGAATGCAGGACTCTTACTTGTAAAACATTATTTTTACACTGTGGTATTGTTACTTTTATTTACATAAGTAAAAGATCTGAATACTTCCTCCACCACTGATTGTATGTTTTCTTCTCTCCTATGGTATCATTCCTCATATCCATATCAGCAGGGAAGGATTTAACCCAGGAGACCTCTGGGAAAAAAAATAGCTATGGTTCCCACTGACCCTCCATTCCTCCCTTATAGTGTATGGCCCCTCTTATGTTTAAAGAAATTACATTTTGAGAAATATGCTCATTTGCTTTGTTGCAGAGCGACATGAGAAGATTTATGTCACTTTCATCATGTTACTCTTGGTAAGAAAGCAAATAATCATATATCCAGCGACGCTGAACTATTCCTTATAACATCAAGTCAGCTGGAAAACACACTCACAAAATAATGCAATCACCGTATAACTGGTAACGGTAACTGTGCCCCATATCTTAAGGGGACATCAGTTGCATTTATTTAATCAAATAAAGCTGCTAATTCAGTTTTAATCACCTGAAAATTCATGGCTTCATGTTACCTTACATAAAAATGACCCTAAGTGGGTATATGGATTTAAAACTTTATGAAAAAGAGGGACGAAATCCTGAGATTAGGTATCAGAACTGGTATCAGGAGAGAAAAAGTCCAACTGGTGCATCCCTCGTGTAGTCTTCTCTTCTATAATATTCCTACAAAAAGTTGTGACTTTAAAGTTTACAGCATGTGCTACTCAGCTGTGAGTTATGGTATTTCTGTTTCCCATGTCATGTTCAAATACAATCTCTGATGGAACTGTGGTGTGGAAATTTATGATGGTCTTCAGCGCTCCCCCTTGGAACCATGATGAGCTTTGATAGTTTTGTTCCTTTTTTTGGTAAACATAGCAGAAGGGTTGATAATCACTAACTGCAAAACACAGGTGTGTCTGTGTGCTCGCGCTTGTGTGTTTCCATCAAACTGGAAGCCGTTGATAAATTATACATTATATCTATTAGGATCTCAGTGTTTTTGCTGCATAGGTGCATATCCATCACTGAGATCAGACAATTGCAAATTAGGTCTACATTTCTACATTAGGGATGATTGAATAAAACTGCTTGAGACTCCCAGACTCATAATTAATTTAACACACCATATTACTGCAGGGCTGCTCTGCAGTATTACTGGAGCTCAAAATAATGGTCCCTGAAACAGCAGCAGTCTAATGTTCAGAGTGTGTGATTGCTGCAGTGATAAACATTCACAAATTCATTTCCTTGTGTGGGTCAGGAATGAGGGAGGATGGTGGAACTTGTCTGGTGCAGGTCCTCAACACTTCCTTTTGTTTGTCTACTTCCTCATGTTTTACTTTGCACACTAAGAATTGAGGGATTCTTACACTTCCTTCATGTCCACACTTGACTGATCCAAATAATCTAAATATTTCTATATACACTTGTTTCATAGTTTTTTTTTTCTCAGTTATTTCTCACCAGCAGTCCCCTTCTTGAGCTGTGTAGAGGAAATTTCACTTGTAAATCTCTCTCCAGTCATGCCATGAAGAGATGAGTAGATAAACTTGTTCTTTGGTTTAACAGGGTTTATTTCCTGATGCCACTGCAAAAGCCAGCTTGACTGGACAGTTTAAGACCCAGTGTATTCTCTGGGCCTGAGTTGCAACGAAGATTCATTTTAAATCCAATTAAATTGTGGTTTAACTTTGAATAGAGTTGCACCAAACTTTTTAACTATCTTTAAGAAGGAATAAAATCAAACCTCTCTTTATTCCTCAGTTTTTTCAATTAAATTCTGTTGTTCTGTTGTTGTCTTCTTTCTTTCACTCCAGATGATAATTCCAGTGGATAATTCTGCCAAGAAGTTTTCCTCAGAAGACAAAAAAAATACAGCTTCTCTGCAGAGTCATCATGAGTAGCCCAGGCTAACTAAGCTACTAACTTTTTTAGCCAACTAGCAAATAATGTTTATTTTTATGTTTGAGCCAGCTAGTGAACAGTTTAACTTTTTGTTAACTTTTTAGCTAGCTAGCAAACAACATGTTTTGTTACCATTTTGATTCAGAGAAACTATTTAACTTTGCTTTAAATCCTTAAACTGAACTCATTCGTTGTTGTTTTTTCTGCAACAGAACTCTGATTAAAACTAATCTTAGACAAAATTAATCATTATTGGTAAGAGTTTCATAATGTGTAGTTGGTCTGCCCTCTCGAGACACTTGGACTAACTTCCTTGTACATTCTCCAAACTGATAACGAGGCAAGTGAACACAATGTCATCAAGATAAAACAAACGGTTCTCAGGGTTAATTCTGCCTCATTTATTCCTTACTGTATTTTTCATTAAGCAAGAAATTTTAAACAAATGTCATTAAATGAGATTCCTGATTATAGATGGAAAAAACATCCTAAAAAAAGGCAAAGATTAATTGTATTTTGGAAAACCTCATCCTTTAACTTTCAGTCCCTGCTTTTTATATGGAAACCAACTCCATTTATAATCCATTAGCGCTGATATTGTAGCTGGAACAAGGACAGTGCCTCTCTCATCCTGTAGCTGGCCAGCACAGCAGTGTTCTCTGCATTCAAGGCTGTTCCTCTCAAAACCTGATGTGCGTCACTGGTAATTAAATTAAAACCTTCCTCTTCCAAATCCAGGCACTGTCTGTTAGGTCTGGATTCACTCATCAATGTGAATCTCTTAAAGCACAGTTTCTTTCCAAAGCAATCTGATAAAAACAAGTGTTTGATTTAGAGTACAAAGACCATGAGAAGACATGACAAACAGATGTGTAGTACCAAATTTAAAGAAACAATAGTGGGTGCACATGTAAGAATATTTAGAGGCTGTTTAATCTCACAGTCACAGTAAAAATTCAACAGTGTTGACAAATTTAATATAAATCTGGAAACACATCTTCTACAAATGACAGTGCGATTATGCTTTGCTGGAGCTACAAACTTTCCCTGAACACGCTTGTGTCTAAACATCGCCCCCTGCTGTGAATGCAAGTAAACTGCCCACACAGCACCTCATGGTTGGTGATTAAATTTTACTAACAGGCTTTTTTCAAAGACCTTAACAGCAGGTATGATCATGAGCTATATAATCAAATATTAAAACCAAATATAAAAATGCAAAAATACATCCTATTTTGTGAGACAGGATTAATTAGATACTAATTGGATAGATGAAAAGTGTGTAACTGAACTGATAAAAGTGAACAGTGGTGAGTTTTTTGGAAGCTCATGGCAACAAAGACAACCTGCCTCTTAAGGACACTTGGAACAGCTGCAGCTCCACCAGTGAATACAAAAGTTAAAATTCTGTGTAATTACATTAACATGATGTCACTTGCATGTTTATTTGTTCACATATTTGTTCATATTTGTTTAATCACAGCAACACTGAGATATTTTATGAACTGAAACCTGTTTCTTCTAAATGGTGGATAAATTCAGAGCTGTGTAGATCAAATTAGTTGTGGTGCAGATGAACCCTATCAGGTTGCAAAGGCTGGACATGCCATGGTAACGGCCAAACGTGCTCTTGTAGGCTCTGTACTTGGGGTCCTGCTCTTTGAGTTTAGCATAAGCTTCTTTCTGGCTCCCCAGGCCAATCTGGTTCCCCAGGCCATGCTCCTTCTCCACCTCCCTCATCTGGAGCATCACCTCAGTGACGGATGGGCCAAACCACTGGGCGTTCAGACCTGCCATGATCAGCGCCACGAAGTACAGACCCATCTAAAGACAAGAAAAGATGCCTTACTGGAAAACAGCATGGTGATTATTTAATTGGTGATTATTTAGTTTTATAATATAAATAAATTGTATGTGTAGGTGTGATGTATGTTTGACCTGCACAGTTTCGTGCCAGTCCAGCAGCTCTCTGGGGTGGTACACAGCATAAACAGCCAGGCTGACAAAACTGCTACCCATCAGACAGTAGAAGTACACAGGGAAGAGTTTACTCTGCACCAGACCAAAGGTGTGCAGAGGCACCTGCCACACCAATGCAAAACCTGCAGGCACAGACATCAAGATCAAGAACAAGTGTCATAAATCTGAATATCGTGCTGAAACAAGAATGCATATTATATGGTGCAGTCATAACTGTTTGTGCGCCTCATACCTGCTATGAAGGAGACCCAGACCTGCATGCCCCAAGAGAAAGAGAGCGCCAGGAGGTGTAGCACTTTGACCAAGTCTGTGGGTTCCCCCTCTGTTACCATGGTGTCACTCTGCAACATACATAGATACATTATATATAAAGTTAGCCAACATTAACTATTGTGTTTTGTTGATACTGGCTTTACTTTCTCCTTCAAAAGCAACCATATATTTCTATCTTCTGATATTATTAGGACCTAATATGCTGAAAAGTGGCAATGGTAACACTTTAGAATAACCATAATTAAAAATGGTAAATTGATAATAAATTAAATTTAGGTTTATTTATGTAAGTTATTTTAATCAGGTATAACTTTTTACTAGCCATCCAAATAAAGTTATGGACAGCTTACAAACTAATTATTAACCATTAAAAATATCTGGTCATTCTCTTAATGTAATATTCTCTTAAAGGTTTAGAATTAATTTAATATTTCTTGTTAACAGTGGAATGACTATTAACTTAAGTTTAATTAACTATCAATTTACCAGGTATTGATGATGGTTATTATAACATATTACTAAACTGTGAACATTTTTTTAAATAATACTGATATTGTAGATACCGTAGATAAGGAAATGTACATGGTATGATAACTGTCATACCACTGTATAGCATGAGCCCACATACAACTGCAAACCCAGACAAAAGACCAAACTGTTATTACCAACTGTTTTACTGTTTTACATGTTAATATAAGCATGAAATATATACATTATTTTAGTTTGCCAAAAATTAATTCACAGATTGGGACATTCATAGAATGTGTTGGCCTAATTGTGTCTTCTCTTATGGTACAGCTGTTCTCACAGCATTGTTATGACAGTAAAAAGTAATGTCACCACCAATAACAGACACAGAGCATAGGAAAATACATTATATTAATCATAATTTACAACCTGGAGCTCTAAGACTTCAATCAGAAGAAATGTCACACTTTCTGACATATGTCATCAATTCAAAATCATGCTTACAAGCCAAAAAGTCATGAAATATCAAGTGGACATGTTAAAAATGTGTGTTTTTGAGCTGTGAAAGATGGCACGCAGTCACCCCTAACGGACCACTGGGATTAAAGACAGGGCCAGCACAGAGATAGAGGTCTTGTGTATCTTTTCAGCCTGCTGCTTCACACGTGCAGCAGACCTGATAAGTCCACACAGAGAGAGATAACAGAGCAGAGGCAGAGCAGAGAAAACACATTTCAGAATTCACCTACAATTATAATCCATATGAGCTTTCCCTAAGGCAACAACGTGTCAACAGGGGGTGACAAAATTAAATGCATGAGAGAGAAGCAGTGAGCCTGAACTCTGTCCACAGCAGGTAACTTCAATAACTGAACCAGCATGCTAACAAGCTTTAGCCTCTGAGCTAAGGGGGAGTTACACAAGTTTTATGTCGGCAGCGTTAACCTACTCGCTACATTTTGCATGTACAGTCGGTACTATTACTCAATATACGTGGCGCAGACCAGCACTTACCTCGGTTTCCTCTTCTGGGGAATAATTAGGAATGTAAAAGTTTAGACTTACTAACGTTAGTTTGGTCCAGAGGTTGAGCAAGCCACTTCCTCTGTCATAATATTATGTGAATAAGCCCCGCCCACTGAGGCAAGACGGACCAATGGTATTCTTCGAAAATTCATATATTATAATATTTCATATTTTTCATTCACCAATCGATTTCTAGTCCAGAGGTTCTCATTTTTTTTCTTCACATATGTCCCTTGGAATTAGGGCTGCATAATTAATTGAAATATTACTAAAATTGCAAGTGCAAACCCTTTCCAAATTGGAGAAGCTGTAATTATTTGACACTGGAAAAGTGTGTGACAGAACAGCATTATAATGAAGTACTGTAGTTCTGCAGCAGAGATGTACTGCTGACAAATCATGTTCTCCACGTGTAAGATAACACTTTTGCTCAGTCCAGACACCAACAAATATTTTTTTATTCATTGAAAGCAAGAAATTGTGATGCCTCATTCCCACTAATTGTGAATTAATATTGCAATAACAATATCAAATTGTCAAAAAAAAAAATATTATTTTTTTTCCAGATTGTGCTGCTCTACCATAACATAACACAGTACAAAGAACAAATAATGAAAATTATTATTTATTTTACATTTTTTTTTTCATATCATGATCATTTAAATGGACCCCTTGGTAGAGTGCCCTAGACCCTCAGGGTTCCTGGACCCCTATTTGAGAACCACTTTGGTTTTGCTACCCAAATTCATTCCATGCTTCACTGAATGCTTGAAGTCAACAGCTAAAGCAAATGCTATTTTTCCTTTGTTTTGTTAGGTACAAAATTTAAATCTAAATCTGTTTCAATATATTCGACCGGTTAATATCCAATTTCACAGAGCAGTGAGCAACTGTCCCCCTTTTGCTGCATCTGTTGGATCTTTTCCATTACAGTATAAAATTTGTCTTTCTTACACTCTGGCTGTACAATATCTAATATAATCTATTTTTAGTTTCCTCACTGTGTGACTAGCTTTTAGCATTAGCCCATTCTTGCAGTCACAGAGGTCATTGTCCAGAAAAATACAAATGCCTGCTTTAAAGCAATAATAGGTAACATTTTCATATTAAAATGTCTAGAAAACGCTAGACCTGTGCTCTATATTTTGATGAGTTGTGTACTTCCATCAAATCTTTCCAATAATGGTCAAACCCAGAGAAATCTGTAATCTATTCAAAATGACAGTGCCTTTTCTTTCTAGCTGCTAGTCACTGTATCTTACAGGAAAACATGAGATATATTAGATGCTTCAGAGAGTGAGGAAGGAAGTCAGTGAATGTTACAAAACCTAATGTGAATAAAAACTGTAATATTACCTGAACTATATGTTGTTTGTTATTGTTTTAATGTGAGAGAGACCCCTAGTGGCAGAACTTACATATTGTGTGTGAAAATTATACTGTTGCGTTTGCGTTGCCTGAGACTGAGCCATTTATATCAACAGGGGGTGTGGGTCATCTTCCATGGAGGCAGTAACCCAGGATGGGGCCTTTCACATTTTCACAAGCCTCGCAGCCATTACATCTTGGAATGGGAGGGTGAGATGAAGTGTTTGCAATCTGCAAGCTCACCACTAGATGCCACTAAATCCTAAACATTGGTCCTTCAATAACTGACAGAGTTGTAACTGATTTAAGTTCAAATGATTGTAACAGGTGGAAATTAAAAATAAAAACTACATTATGTATCAGAATATTTTGCAGAGTGAGATGATGCAAAATATAAGATCATCAAATATTATTTATTGTTGGACTTTATAATGGCTAGCTCTGTATATAGACATGGACATAAAACATTATATTCAGAATTCTTTTGCTATTTACATATTTTATGAGTTCATGTGTTTTGCATGTAGCTCACTATGCAAAGTAGCCACAGCTACAGCAGTAGTGACCACAGCTAACAGATAGATGTAGTGATAAAATCCCCCTTTATGGTTTACTGTAAGAATACACTGTAATATAAGAGTGTAAATGTATAAGAATAATCAGAAATACTCAAGTGCAGTGCCTTCAAATCTGTATTTACCTCTAAAAATCAGACTTCCTCTCAGCAAAACTTTCATCACATCCAACCACTCATTTAAGTTATATAATGATTATCACTTTATATACATATCTCTTCAGTTTCTTTCCTGTCAATATTTAATATTGTCTGGACCTTTATAATGTATCATTTCATGACTTGATTAACTGCCCTTCTGAAGGGAAAACTGCGTTTTCCTGCTCATGGAGCCGTACAGCAGTGCCGACGTAGCTGTGATGCATTACAGGTGAGCTTGTGACTCCCATGACCATGTTGTCATGTCATCATGACTCTACCCAATAGCAATTACTTTATTGGTCCAAAACATTGCAGTTGATGACAAAGACACTCATCTAAAAGCCCCCCTGGCTGCCCAGAGGTGGAGACTAGAAATCCATTCTGAACTAGCCTGTAGTTCATCCTGAATATCAACTACATCACTGTGACAACACTGGAGGAAGAGTATCAGCTTTTGCAGCAGGAGAACTCAGCTTTTTCTGTTAATGTTCTGGCATTGAGGAATATATTGCTTTAACTGACTGCATTTACCATAAACACTGGCTGGACATCCACATGAAAAGTGGTGAATTTTCCCTTTAAGGCAGTCAATTCAAAAGACCATCCAGAGTTTCTTAAATGCAGCAGTCCCAACATGCTGTACTGCTTATTTACTCAAATGTTTGTATTTCGCTCCAGCTTTTATTACACTAATAATATAGATTTAAATATATTTTATTTGCTTTTACTTTGTTATACATGATTCATGCCTTTTGTAGACAGAATGTCTCAGTTTATGGTCTTTGCCTCAGAGCTCAGAAGTTATATCCTACAGTAAGTCTTTGATAAAACCACCTGGTGGGACACTCCTCTTGTACCTCATCAGTTCTCAGCAGCAGTTTCTTTGACTGCCACAGCAAGAAGATTTCTACTTGAGGGGGTTTCATTTCTTTCTGTGGCTCTGTGGCACAGCAGGAACCACAAAACACACACACACACACACTTCAAACAAACATCTTGCAAATACAGAGCACGACAATAATCTAACAAAAGGTGGTCATTCATTTTTGTGGTTACAGATAAGTCATAGACTTGGTTTTAAAAAAAAACTCCTGCAACCCGTGGAAGCACATCAGACAAGGAGACTGTTAGTTACTAGAGATGATATCCTTGTTCATCAGAGCCTGAAACCACAGTTCCACTCTCAGCAGCATCTCAAACCATTACCTGCAGTTGAAGATAACGACTTTTGATGTCATATTTCTATCATGTTCATTGATTTCTGAATTCCTTATGGACACATAAATGTATTATATTGATTGTTAACTTGTGTGTCAGTCATATCGCTGCTTCATCCGAGCATCCTCGATATTCTTATGAATTGCATTTCAGAAGTTACTCATTAGAAGGCTCAAGATTTTCTCATTTATGCATGAACAAAATTGAGATCTTGGTTATTGAGTAAGAGTTGTGGCACATTTTCATGACAATACATCTGCAGCTAAGAAGAGTTGAGACCATTAGTCGATTAACTGATTAGGCTAGTTGATTGAACTAAAATTAATTGCCAATTGTTTTGATAGCTGATTAAATGTTTCAGTCATTTTTCAAGCAAAAATGTCAAACATTTGCTGGTCCCAGCTTCTGCTTCTGTATTAGTCTTTTCATGTTTCTTTCATCTTTTATGAAGCCCAATCTGCTTCTTTTTGCATGAAATGTGCCTTATCTGTCTGTCTATCTATCTATCTATCTGTTTAAAGGTTTCATGGTGTGAGGGATGTCGTGTTTGCACCATCACTGGAGGAGGGACTTAACTTAGATCCGCTATTGGATACACCGACTGTCAGTCTCCGCCTTTGAGCCAATCACAATACGAACAAATTCCCAACTAACCAATCAGAAGCGACTCTAGAGAGATGTTGTATCCGGATCAAATTGAATGCACACAGCATCCTCCGCTACAGGACATCCCTGTGGTAAGAAGACAGACAACGCTCACATCAAATGCTAAATGATGCAGTCCATAACAGAATAAACGCCGTACTCGCTTTTGGCTTTCACCTTCAAAGTCGTTTGTTCAAAGCATTTTTTTTGTCTCATACAGTATTCACCCAGAGGCTAGCAGCAGATAGCGGGTTAGCTTGCTAGCGCGTAGCAGTAGCCTTTTGGCGCTAAGTGCGAGTGTTATTCTCACACAGTTTCATCCTGTGGCTTAAACTGTGGCTGCAAACTGGGGATGTGGCTGTATTAAAATAAAATGATAATGTCCACGAAGAACGTGTGCAGTATACGAAAAGCGGCATCTTAGTTTTGCTTAAGTTTGTGTTGTTTCTGCCTGTGAGCAGCGACTTAAAGCAAACCATCACTGATCATCATTAACTTGTGAATTATTGTTTTATATGCATCACTTGGTCAACATAAGGGTTAACAGCAGTGGTGGAAAGTAACTAAGTAGATTTACTCAAGTACTGTACCAGCCCATTATTTGACTAACCCTTTATTGTATATATTGTTTCCTATTTCTATATGAATACTTACTTTCGTTTACATTTTTACTAATCATTATCTTACCTCATGTTTATAGTGCTTGTTTACTTATTTATTGCTTATTATTAATGCCTCTTTTCCAGTTTACTATCCACTTTGCTGCTGTAACACTGCAAAATGCCCCGTTTTGGTACTAATAATGATAATTTTATTTTATTTTATTTTATCATATTCTTTTATTTTATTTTATCTTATCTTAGCACTAATTAATTTTATGATGACGATTTAACACAATAGATAATACAATAAGTTTTTAAAATACTGACACAAAGACATTGTTTAAGACTAAAATGGTGGTTTTCAACCTTTTTGGCTTCTGACATCATTCAAAAATCAATGTGTAGTCACAGTCACATTTCAGATATCATTTTTTTCCCTCTGAATTTTTATCATTATGGTTTCATTTGAATAAATGTTCAAATGTCCCAACATTTCACCAAAAATCAAAGATTAGAGAAGTTAAAAAAATTAAAACTGATTTGTTTATCAGAATTTTTTTTTTTTTCGTCTGTTATTGTGGTGACCCTGCAAATCAAACTGTACATAAAGTAGTTTGAATGAGCTCCACCTCCAGCAGCTAAAACAGTGACATGCTGCTAAAACACTGATGCTTAAGTATTAATGGTTCTATGATGTCATATACATGTCAGTAAGATGGGCCAAACCACTACATTTTGCTGCTAATACTAATGAACTTTTTCCTTAAGTTTGATTTTTTTATTTGTAATGGCTTCCATCATAGATGAGCTGTGAAGGGTTTGATCTAAAACAGTTTCTGTTGTTTAATTAGGTAAAGTATGGAATCAAAGCAGTGAAAACTGACTGTACCTGTTGTGATTCAGTGAAATAATTGTCAACAGAATTCACATTAATTCAAACACACAGGTATATACAGATGGGTACTTGGTGTCTGGTAATGTCCATACTTGATGGAAACTTTATTATTCAGCTGTTTTTTTTGTTGTTGTTTTTTTCTGCAGATATACAACATTGAAAATGGGGCGCAGAAAGTCAAAGAGAAAGCCACCCCCCAAGAAAAAAATGACTGGTAATCTGGACACCCAGTTCACTTGCCCGTTTTGTAATCATGAGAAATCCTGCGATGTCAAAATGTAAGTAACTCAAAAAGCTTTAGAAATAGAGAGAAATGCATCATGAACAACATAACTAAAATACTACCTGTTTTCTAGGGAACGAACCCGCAACACAGGAATTATATCGTGCAGTGTTTGCTTGGAGGAGTTCCAGACTCCTATAACCTGTATCCTTTTAACCAACAAACGATTACAACATCATGTGTGGCCATTATAATGACCGCCTCCTGCCAAGGAGGTTTGTTTCTGGGCTTGTTTGCTTGTATTTTAGGCTTGAAGGATATCTCACAGTCTTGTAAAAATGAAACAATGTAAAAAGTCAGGTCAAGAGCCAAGAAATAAATGGTTCATTTTTGGTTTGAATCTTGCCTTTAAGCATATGTTCAAAGAAGTGCTGCAAAAGAGAACTTTTAAGCCTTATCTTTAAAAAGTGCACGGATCTCCCAGCAGCATTTCATATGAAGTTAAGTGAAATTTTAAATAAACAACATAGCTCCCTATTTTATGAAGTAAATAAAATAAAAATAAATAAAACTAGCAAAACCTAAATTTGCATCTGTCTCGCTGTCCTCAATTTGTAGTTCACTTCAGCAACAGCAGGTTCTGGTGCAGAAAGAAGAATCGCTCATGAGCCCTCCAGTGAGACAGCTTCTGTTCTTTTTTCAGCTTTTGCCTTTATTTTTGATAGTAACAGCTGTAGATATGACAGGAAAGGGGGGTAGAGTGTGAGGAGGGATGACACACAGCAAATGGGCTGCAGGCTGGAATCGAACCACTGACCACTGCAGAGGACTGACAGCCTCAGTACGTGGGGCACGCACTCTACCAACTGAGCTATAGCAGCACGCACGAGAAGATGCACTTGTGACGTGCAACCAGTCAATGCTGTGTACGGGACATTGACTGAGCCTACAGAGTGATCAGTACAGGTGGAGAAAGGCGGCTGCATCAGAGCCAGAGTAGCACATTTTTAAACTGATATATGTTATCGGAAATAAGATTTTAAGAATTATTATTCGCTAATTATAAAAATGCTGAATATTGTATTGGTTGACCCTTAATTTGATAATTTTCTGACTTTTAATGCACTACTGCACTGACTTGAATGGAAGACAAATAATGCATATTTGTGCCATGATTGTTTATCACTGTGTGCTGGAAGTCAGTTGTGGATGCACATGCAGATGAAAATTTTCTTAACACTTTCAGCTATTGTGTACGTGTTTGTGTGTCTTGTCTGCATTCAGAATGCCCCTTAACCTTTTCTCAACAGATCTTTCCGAGCCAGTGGATGTTTACAGCGATTGGATCGATGCCTGTGAAGCAGCCAATCAATAGTCATGTTTTCCTGTGACTTAACCTTCTCTATAACCTCACTTACATTTCACCCCTCTGATTGGTCCGCTGAATTAGGTCCTGTTCAGCCAGCACAATGTAGCAAAATGTTCACAAGCGTTATGTTTTTACTGTAGGTTTGTGACATGTTTAACTTTGCTTCAGTGTGGCTCGCTGAGCATGACACGTTCCTCTGGCTGGGCCAGGGGGGTCGCCATGTCGTTTTGTCTGCATCACAGTTTTTAGTGTAAAAGTCTTCATATGTCAGAAATTAGCTTATAAGTGTTTGTGGTTTTTTTTTTTGTTTCTCCCCTTATTTGGACTGATTTGTGGTATTATTTTGTTTAAAATGCAATCTGTATTTTCATGAGTGTAAAACATTCCATGTCCTCCAGCTGTGCAGCTTATTTTTAGATTTCAACCCTGTCTCTAATGCACTGAAACATTTTGTTGGTTAACAGACTTTTTGAACTGCCAAATCTTTCAAAATCTTTTGGTTTTTTGGTGGGGCCAGTATATATTTGTACTGTTTAGATTTTTATTATTTTCCCTTTTTAAAATTACAGTCAATTACAATCACAATGTAATTTCTATTACACTACTTCTGTGTATTTCACATCTATTGTGTATTTTTAGGTAGCGACAGTAATGAGAAAATTAAACCTGAACCGTATTTTTCACGTGTTTTTTATTGCACAAATGTCATGTTTAGTGAAAGGCAGATAGGAAGAAAAATCAAGAGGTTAGCAAAGATGTAAGAGTTTGAACAATGCTGAAACAAAGCCAACACATTCAGGTGAAATGTTACTACACATTTACTCAACATTGTCGCTATTCTGGATATCACAGGGAAGAAAAGATAGTTATTGAATGCACTGTAAAAACTACACTCCCACATTTGAATTAAATTAATGTTTAGACAATTGAAATGTAAATGTAAGTGTGCTTCTCCACCACTAGATGGCACACTGCTACATGTTCTAAATCACGACAGATACCTGTGCTGCTAAATGACAATTGAACAGTTCAAGAGCTCAAATCTATTGGCAGATTAAGCTTGTGAACCAAACATGAAGCTTATTGTGTAGCTAATTCTGACAGTCAATCAAAGCCAGTAATCTGAATATTTTACAAGATGGTTTTAATGTTTAACACCAGACCACAAGTGCCTGAACCTCCTCTGTTAAAAACTCTGTAAATGTAACATTTCTGTCCTCTAATATGTTGAAAATACATCCTGTAACTGCTAGTGACACCTCTGACCTTACAATAACATTACATTCAAAACATTCGGTGGGTTAACAGTATGACGCAGAAGTTTCAAAACAAGAGTCATCTCTATATTTAGCATGATTCACTTAGCAATTATCAGCTGGCGCCAGGGTCTACTTTGATATTTCCATTTTACAGACAGTGGTGGATGAAGTACTCAGATACTTTACTTTAGTAAAAGTAGCAATACCACAATGCAAAAATACTCCATTACAAGTAAAAGTCCCTGCATTTGAAATGCTGATTAAGTTAAAGTACATAAACATTCTTAGCACATGGATAAAAAATAAGCCCAACCCCCTGTGAACAGTTACACTATAATAATACCTATACTTACAACATATTTTATAAACTCATTTGTTTTGTAGGCAAAATCTTATTTTTTAAAGTTACTAGAAGTAGTGGATTAAAAAGTACAATATTACCATCTGATTTGCAGTGCAGCATAAGTATAAGTAGCATTAAAGGGATAGTTCAGATTTTTTGAAACAAGGTTGTATGAGGTACTTTTTCATAGTCAGTGCATTTGGACAAGCAGAGAGGACTACCAGTGTAGGAAGCTGAGTAATGTACTGCTGTAGACAGGGTCAGCAGCAAAACTTACTTAGCCACCTAAAAAAAACAACAACAATATTAGTTTAAGTCTAGGCTGTATTTAAAATATTTTCACTACTTTACCGTGACGTCAGACAGCCTTTTCTGACAGGAAACTGCTGCTCTTTAAGCTGAATATTGGTTTCTCCAAACCAACCAGACTCAGAACAGGGAGTTGCTAATCTACTGCTGTCTTGATCGGTTAGTTAGTTTGTGTTATTGTGTGACTTTGGTGTTTTAAAGCGTGATTTCGGATTCACCGAAGTCACACAACACAAACAAAGTAACAGACAGAGGCAGCGGAAGTCAAGCAACTCCTCTGTTCTGCAAGTTGAACTTTCTGGTTTTGCCAGTTGAGTCTGGCTGCTTTGGAGAGAGCAATAGTTGGCTTATATAGCAGTTTCAACTTCCCATCAGAAAAGGCTGTCTGACAGCAAGATAAAGTGGTAAAATATTCTAAATATAGAGTGCACTTAAACTGATATTGATTTTTTTAGGTGACTAGGTGCTCTTCCTTTCCACAGCAGTACATTGCTTAGCTTCCTACAGCAGTACCACTACTGCTTCAATGGGGATGTGCTGACCACCATCTACTGTAGGTAAATACACTGACTATGGATAAGTACCTTGCACAACCCCACTCAAAAATCTATCCCTTCAAAGTTAACATCCCTCAAATTCATACTGAAGTACTGTATCTGAGTAAATGTACCTAGTTACATTCCACCACTGTTAACTGCACACAAGGTAAAGCCATATAAAGTGCAAATGGAGCAACAGCACTAAAGCCAAAGTTCACTAAGGCATGAGGCAAAATGCTTCCAAAAGGAATGGAAGAAAAAAACTGCTGGTGACTAAGTTTACCCTAACTTCAAACTAGATATCACAACACCTACACTTGCTCTTGTCTGACAGACCCCTCTACTTTTTCTAAATACTTCTTCAAAAACCAAAGACTCGTGCAGCACACAAGCCATGTAAATTAGCCCCATAAAAAAATGGCGTGATGGGTAATTTTTGGCAGGCTTGTGAACATGACCATTTGTCAGCGCGGGTGCTCACAAAACAAAGCAAAGTCCGCCCAAAGCTACAAGTCCTCCCGCATCGTCCGGTCCCGGAACTACTTCTGTGTCATCCCAAGGAGATGAATCCTAGAGCCTGCGGTCGGAGCTCCAATGTGGACGTGGACTGTTCCAACTGGGTCAAAGTTCAATAGCACCAACATGATCACCTGTTTTCTTTCAAGGAACTTTCAAATTCAGCTTTGTCAGTGTTCAAACTGGACTGGAAGGGTAGGTAGGGGGTTAGGCGAGGGGTATAAACAGTTATAAATCTCTAATTACAATGCAAGTATAAAAAGCTGTAGAAAAAAAAATCTATAAATAGCAAAGGTCATTAAATCTGTATTGTGGGTATTTTTAGCGGTGATAAAATTCATACAGAAAATGGCCACTGCATGAGTACTTTGACGTAAGGTCAGTGTTTTTTCTTCTTTTACTCGTGGAAAGACAAACAAAAAATTCCTATGAGTAAAAGTACGTTTAGAAAAAGCTGGGGAACGAAGACGACAATGATGTCAATCAGTGTTAAATAACAGTCTGGAAGGTTTGCTCATCACAAAGACAGTTGTGGTTGGTTGGTTGTCTGAAGTTAAGCAAAGAGGAGGGATGGGGGTGAGGCTGTCTGTGGTTTTCTTAGTCAGAGTACTGGTTGTAGCCATCAAACTCTTCACTGCCGTTGTTATAGTAGGTCTCGATGGGGTTGGTGCAGTACTTGTTGTCATAGACCTGGCGGGGCAGGCCGTAGGTGGTCATGCCTTGCTGGGAGGCCACTTTGTTGGTGCCCATCTGCAGAGAGATGGTGGTGGTGTCACAGTTCTCCAGCTCCAGCTTCTTGTCAAAGATGTGCCTCCTGGTTCCTGGAGCTGTCATGCCAGCCTGGGGGACAGTGAGCAAGAGGAAGGGCTTTTGAAAAAACATTCTAAAAGTAGTTTTAAGGAGCAATATGTAGCAGTTGCACATGCAAAAATGAGCACAGCTGTCTAAATAGTGAGTTGGAGCCGTAGACTGTATATTAAAGGTTGAAATCCTATTTTATATACGATCTATGGTTGAGGTGAGTTGCTTCCTCCTGCCCCGTCCTCCCCAGAAAGCTCTGCAGGCTGCAGGAACACTGTATGAGCGCAAAACATGTGCAACATTGCAAATTGACAATAAAAAGCAAAGATGAGTCCTCCACTAAGTTGATCAGGTGTTTATTTGTAACTTTTAAGTTAAGCCCCTTATCCTGAAAACAAAAGCCCAAACTCTGAAAATGCACACTCTGAACTTTGGCCATGTAAAGTGTCTGAGATCTGGATCAAAAAAATCTGGATTGTAAAATGGATGAATAAAAGCATCATTTTCCTCACCTGGCTGGCTCCCTTGTTGGTGCCCATCTGTAGGCTGATGGTAGACTGGTCCAATGGGTTGTCCATCGCCATCTTGGAATCATACAGATGGCGTCGTGTGCCGTAAGAGGTCATCCCCTTTTGGCTGGCGAGCTTGTTGGTGCCCATCTAGAGACAGACACAGCAAAATGGAGCAATGCACCCATGATTAATTCTGTTATCATTCTCTTCTACATCAAAAATCCAAAAGCAGGGCTAGAGAGAGAGATAACACTCAAAGATGTTTCTGAGAAGGTTCATTCAGCATGAGTCCAGCAGGGGGCACAATGACAACTCACTGAGAAGTGTCTTGGCCAGCAGAACATGAATCTGCAATATCATACGCAAGCATGGTCATAAAGTTGTAGGTTACAGGTTTAACATTTCTGCTGCTCTGACCTGCAGGCCTATGATGTTACGTCCCTCCCTGAGCTTCTCTGGAGCGAAGCGGCGCTGCTGTTTCTCAGCGTACTTCACTCCAATGTCGTACTTGGAGTGGAAACCTTTGGACTTGGCCTGAGAGAGAGAAGTGGCAGAGACAGAAGGGAAAATGGTGGTAATAGAGTGTATTTTTCATACCCATATTGTTTTTATTATGCTCCTGCTGTTGCCATATTGTAGTCCTAGTCCATGCAACACAAAGCATTCATATAGGTAGGCTGGTGGCTGCAACATGTATGTAATCACATCATATAATCACAAAATATGAATGCACTTTATCATCAGTGCTTATAGTTGCTGTCATTTGGTTGAATGAAATGACTAACAGCTACTTCAGTTTTTGTTCAGTGCACCTGATTCTCTCATTCAGTACAATTCAGTGGTGAGTAAAGCACAGATAGCCTTTCCTACAAGATCTGTGTGTGTGTGTTTGTGTGTGTGTGTGGCTCTCCCTCACCATTCCGGCCAGAGCGATGAGTGTGCTCTGGACCTGCGTGTGGTTGACATTCTCAAACAGATCGTTGGCCTCAAAGATGTCATGTGGCTTCAGGCCATAGTCTGTGATCGCACGGACAAAATTCCCGATGTTTTCCAGCTGAGGAAAAAAAAAAAAAAAAAAAAAACAGAAAGAAGGGAAAATGAGCATCTATTTGGCATCTAACATACAGCCTGAGTAGTTGCCTTGATACAATATTATCTGAGAATTAGATGAGAAGATTTATACAATTCTCATATTTGTATGGTAAATAAGCTAACAATATTAGAAACAAGGGGAAACAGCTAGCCTGAGTGATACTGTGTTAAATAGTGAGCTTTTGAGATATGGAAGCCCCACTTATCACATGTCATTATAATGAAAGTTATTCAAAATAATGACTCAGCATCTCAAAATACAACTGGTTCCAAAAAAGTTGTAACGCTCTGGAAAATAAAAACATAACGCAATGATCAGCACATTCTTTTTTGACCCATATTCAATTGATTACAATACAAAGTTTTGTAAATATACACTCATTCAACATTGGGACAGGGGCATGTTTACCACTGTGACGCTCAGTAAGCATTTGGGAACTGAGGACATTTGTAGTTTTGAAAGTGAAATTCTTTCTCATTCTTGCTTAATATATGACTTCAAGTGCTCAACAGTCCAGGGCCTCTGTTGTCATGCACCATATGTACGTTTCATGATGCACCATACATTTTCAATTGGAGACAATCTGGACTGTCCTATTCCTCTTTTGCCCGGATGACACGACATCCATGATTTCCAAAAACAATCTGAAATGTGAACTCATCAGAGGGAACAGGGACAAACTGTGTTTAACGGTTTTCTGAAGTGTTCCCGACCCCATTCTTCATACACTCATGTGGGTTTTTAAAGCAGTGCCACCTGAGGGATCGAAGGTCACGAGCATTCAATCTTGGTTTTAAAACCTTGCCCCTTATGTGCAGAGTTTTCTCCGGATTCTCTGAATAGTACAAGGTGAAGTCCATAAATTATTCACAGGTCTGTGGAGAGAAAACTAAGTGGTGAATCTCGCCCCATCCTTGCTTGTGATTGACTGAGCCTTTCGAGGATGCCACTTCATTACCCATTTATGATACTGTCACCTGTTACCAAATAACCTGTTTACCTGTGAAATGTTCCAAACAGGAGTTTTTTGAGCATCCCACAACTTTCAGTCTTTTGTTGCCCCTGTCCCAACTTTTTTAGAATGTGTTGCAGGCATCAAATTCAGAATGAGTGTGTATTTACAATATACGATCAGTTAATGCACAAAAACTGAATTAAATGATGAATGCTAAATGTTGTCAGTATCTCAAGGCTTTTTCTTCATTTGTGCATTGCCCTTTTTAATGCTTGACTCCGTCTGGAAGTCTATGTGTACCTTAAGTTACAAATGTTAATTTCACAGGGAGAATTTTTAGAAAGACTTTCTATCAAGCCTTAAAGCTTTTTCAGTCTTGTAAAAAGCTAATAACAGCCATGCTGAGATGGGCTTCATTTGATATGGCAGCTACTTTATGGAATGTAAATAAGCTCTGTGTTGTCAATGCCAGTATGAGAACAAACCCAGTCCCACGTGCTCTGGAAAATGACCCTGACTAGCAGACAAATAAGGCTTATTTTCTTTCCATAGAGCGGTGCATTACCTGGTGCCAGTTTTGACTGGAGTTGTTGATCTTTCTCACAGAACCTGGCTGGAGAACATTAATGAGTCTGCAAAGAAAGTGACACACATTCAAGAAATGTCAGTTTTAGGAGGGACTTATGATTAATTAGAATTAATTAATTAGAATTATGATTAAAGGTTTGATATTTCTGTGTTACAAGCATCCTCTCAGTGTCTAACCACTCACTCGCACAACAGGACTCCATCCTTCAGGCTTTCCATGAAATTTTCCCCAATCCTTTTGCCTGTCACATCCTGAATCCACAGCCTCAGCTCCTCTTCCTTCTGGGGGTCGTACTTTCCTGCAAGCTGAGGGGGGAGGCGTGAAACAAAGGTCAGAGGTCAAACATAAGATTGATGAGGTTTGACTTTTCTTTCTTTTCTTTTAATTTTTTTTTTTTACAAAACAACAACTGATTTTAGCCCATCAAACTCTCCATGGCCAAGCCCACTCTCCAGTGGCAAGCTTTAGTAATTCTAGTGAATTTCATTAGAAGCACAAAAAACAGAATCAGGACATGTGCAGTCAAGTGAAGTCTAGTATAATATACCCTGTAGTACTAAGAAATTGAAAGCAGAGAAGAGACGAGTAAAAAATTATACACAATTTGCCCCTTGTAACTCTTGTGGAAGAACAAAAAGTGTTAATGTATGCACCAAACCGTGTCAAATATTGTCCCGCTGGAATATAAATTCCATTGCATATTAGGCTATTTAAATTTAGCATTAGCATTTTCAATATTCAACAGATAAATGAGCTCTTCCTTTTACCAATGTGTAATTTCTGCATAATTTTGAAAAAGTTCCCTGTAGAAACTATGCAATTTGGTGCTGATAATAGAGAAATACAGGAGTTTCCTTGAAAGAAAATTATGTATTTCTTTGTAATTGTTTGACATTTTGTTCTTCATGTTTAATTTTTTCTTCCTCATGTTCAGCTGATTTGCGGTGCACTGACAAAAGACTCTCCAGGTTACAGTAGAAGTTAAAGCTGGGGTAGGCAGTTATTTTGGTGTCATTCTGATAAAGTGCTATAATTACCTTTAGGCCTAATGTAATTAAACTAGACTTCTGGTCCTCTTGGCTCGGTTGTCAAGCTTTAGAAAGTCTAGTTTTTGACAAGAGACTTTGGCCAGTCACAGGTCAGTAAGATAGTTGATTGAGCCTCATTCTAAAAACATCAGTATTTCATGTACGTACAACATTTCACTCCAAAATGGAGTGTAGAGCTATAAAGTACCATCAAATATGATACTCAAGTAAAGTCGAAGAATTGTACTTCAGAACAGTATTTGTGTATTTGTGAAAGTTGTCTACTATAAGCTGGCGCTGAATGTCTGATCAAATTCTTAATCTGGTTTACTCTTTCTTTAAATCAGTTAGACCAGGGAATGAAAATCTACTGTACTTCTATAGCTACTGCACGTTAAATTGTAATTAAATAATTGGAAGCATACCAATTTAAAATGGTTGTCTCGTGAACGAATTAGCCCATGTAGCTATTTCCTGGAAAACTTTTTAGGACATCATTTGTAAAAAAAAAAAAAAAAAAAAAAAAAAAAAAATTCTGTGACAAATTTGTATTCCTAAAAATTTCAGCTTTCCACTTATTTAATTTTTTGTCATGTTACATCATGTGAGAAGGGGTAATGTCTCTTTGGTGCACATGCTAAAAAACTCATGGACACCTAAAACATAACAAGGAGCCCCAGCTACGCACTGCTTTTTGTGCAGGCTAACAAGCAAAAAGACCAGGGTCCACTGGTTTACGATACGATACGATACCAATACGATACCATACGATACCATACGTTACGATACGGTACGGTACGATACCATACGATACCATACGATACCATACGATACCATACCATACGATATGATACGATAAATGTACTGGGTTGTTTACACTATGAAATCTGTCAAATAGGTTAAATGTGTAGAAAGTACAATATTTCACATCGAAATGGCATTTAGACATATAAAATACCATCAAATGGAAATACTTGAAGGTGCATGCACACACACACAAGTCTCTACTTCAGCTTAAAACAATGTTCCTTTCATGCCTGATATCAGATTTACAGTAAGAGTAAAATAACTTGTTTCACTCATTATTTTCTCATAACTGTACGGTCTTTGAAAGTCTTACTGTATCATAAAAAAATACTTTGAGATGAGGCGTACAAAAAGAACAGGAAGAAAAATGAAAATGAAAAAGGCCTGTGGACATTCCTGCATGGAGAAACACAGTGGCCCCTCTCTCTCTTCTCTCCATGTATTTCCTTATTGGCACAAAGACGTTGCCCCTAATACTTTGAATTCTGGCATGGGGTTTAAGGCTAACCCCCCCTCCACCTCTGCACACACACACACACACACCACACACACACACACACACACACACACACACACACACACACACACACACACACACACACACACACACACACACCACCCTATCCCCTTTTCCTGAATGTTCTGCAGATAAGTCTTCACAGTCTGGGATCAGCAGCCAACACAAACAAGTATTTCAAAGCAGCAGGGATAGCGTAGCTTCCAGTCCATCACACCAAACTTGGGAGAAACAGCTTTCCCAGACACTCCTGCCCCTCCCTCTGACTGTCCTGCTCTCCTTCTCCGATTGGCCGAGCTCATATTTCTCTCCTGCTCTCTTTCCCTCTCTCCCTCTGGGTTTTCCAGAATCTGCCCTTTTACAGAGAGCTGACTATTCAGGCTAACCACGTCTGATAAAGACAGGCCAAGATCGACAGGTCCTGCTTCCAGTGGAGGTAGTTCAGCTCAGAGTTTGATTTAGCGGCGTCGTGCCTCTCATCGTAGAGCTCAGGAATGCTGTCAGAACCGGTTGTTTCCTGAGCATTAAACCATATTTGATTCATAAATATGAAGCACTTAAAGACAAACCGTACAGCTCACAAATAAATCAGAAAAGCCCCCTTATTACTTAAAAACATCTTTGTGATATTATTTTATAATGATTGATAGACCCTATAGTGTTGCTAATGCTGAGTATCAAACAACAGCTGAAACAGAGAATCAAAAACTGTCAAGTAGTCAGTTGTGGAGGAAGACCTTAGACCTTTTAGTCAAAGTGAGACTGTGTAACGTTGGCTAAAAAGTGGTTAGCAGCAATTACGTACAAATGGTAAATGAGTCAGACAGATATAGGCTCTATTGGTTGGCTGAATATTATTGGCTGATATCAGTTTATATCGGCATCAGCATATATGATGTCCGATATGTACTGATATGGAAACTTGTTTTTGTTTTTTTTTCAAATTTTATGTGTATTTCATTCTTTCTTTTAATTTCTGTTTTTTATTTATAGTTATTTATAATTATTGCTTCCATTCCATATCTCAGTCACAAGTGATAGTATTAATTATCAAATGGAAATACTCAAGTAAAGTGGAAGTTTTATTTTATTTTTTAAATCATCTATATGTCTTTAAATGAAAAGAGATATAATGAAAAGGTGGATTGTAGTGAAACTTGACACTGAATCAAAACATATTAAATGATATCCTGCCTTAAAGCAAGACTATGTAACTTTTGCTGAAACCTGGCCACTAGTGACAGCACCAGAATAATGGTAAATGCTAAGACACAGCGTAAAACCCCTTTTACACCGGACAAAAAAACCACTAACACCCACGAACATCTGGCTTTTGTCTTTAGTGAGAAAGGGTACAATCGGTATTCATTCCTCTGTCAAATGACTCTGCAGAAGTCACGGGTATTTATCGACTCCAGGTGCGATTGGCAGATATGTAAAGATGACACCCGGATGGACATGCAAATTTCACCCCTTTCTGGCGGAGGCAATGACGGCTTGTCTCCTCCATCGGTAACTGAACTGTCAGCTCAGAACAGTGGAGTTTGCACCTGCCTGAAGACTGCATTGATGAAGAGCCTGTCTTGAGTCGAGCTGATAAAAAGTAGTGGATTAACATTTTACTTCCTATACAGTTTGCTATCTTTATTATGAAGCAGCATAATCAGGAAATATGCGGTTTTCATCAGCAGTAACTTCTCACAACTCCCATCAGCTGAAAGCGAACATGAAACAGTAAAATGAGGCCGAAACCCGAAAGTACAAAGTGCGATACAGGAGAGAAACACAACTTCAAACCACAGAGATTAAGTTAGAACCTATAACAGTACTGACAACTGAACACACGGACTTTTAAAAACGGCTGTATCTCTGCACAGTCATGAGCTGAGTCTCGGCTTTCCAGCGCATGTCAGAAAAAAACAAACAGAAAGGCAAACTCGTCTACTAGCAAGGGGAAAAGGGTCAATTACTATTTTTTTTAAGTGGGTTTAGCCATTAAAAAAAACTGCGTATATGTGCTAATTTTGGTGTAAGAACTGTAAAACAGTAGCATAAGTAGAGAAAAGTCATAAAGTGACTCAGCAATATCATGTAATGTTTGTTACACAGGAATATCTAAACGTTGACAACGTCAGCTAGTGTTAGCTACCATAAGATACTAGTTATACCAGACCAAGTAAGGCTGAAGCAGAAAAATCTCTGAGTTTACTGAAGCAAATTAAATTCAACTTTTCATTTGAAAGAGAAATAATGTGTTATTTATTCTTACATAGGCTAACTAGGAGTACTGATCCACAACCTATGTAGACTCACGTGCCATTTGCCATATTGTGTATTACCATGTGGGGTCCAACAGCAGACAACAAATAAGGAGTGCAAGTAAATCTAGCTGTCTACTGGTGGGAATCTGTCCGTACACGTACAAAGAAATAGTTCCACTGACATCCTGACATAATTTCTTTGCCGAGTGTCATCGTACGGTGTGACATCCGTGCACTGTGTGAGCTCCTAGCACGGCTTTGTCTGCGCCACCTATCTCCTGTCCACCTGTGTTCTGTCAGGACAGTGTTTTGTCATTCTTGACACCGATGTAAACTGTTTAGAGTAAGGACACTTTCTCAAGTTCCAAGTCAGAGCCTGGTCACTCCTTAAAAGGCCATTAGATTATGCTGATGTACCTGTCAGTCTTAGTGCTGCATCCCTGCTGCTCTCTGATGTCATGCTGCTGGAACTCACCATCGCTGCACGACCCGTGAAGCCCTACAGCTCAAATAAACATTTTATTTCCCCGGCTAACATTGTCTCTACTCCACAAAAAGTAGACTTTACTTCTGTACTTGCCCTTGTGCCAGACTAGCGCCAACTATCTCAAACCTTCAATTCTGACTAAGACCCTGCTGACTACTGAATAACAGCAATGAAAGGAATGTGGGCTTCACAGAGTGCAGTGCACCTCTGTGTGAGATTAAAGCTCTGATGAGAGATGGCACTATTCAGGGAAGAGGCGACATCCCTCCAGGACAATGATGATGATGATGATATGGGAGCTGGAACAGTCACAGGCTGACCTTTCTCATCCGAAACAGACTGTCAGCAGCTCTGACTCATCCCACTGTACAAAGTCACTACTGTCATGATAGAGGCAGTAAAAACATTAAAAAAAAAAAAAAAACCCTGATTCTTTTTACAATTAAAGTATTTCCTGTCAGGATGGTGACAGTTTAAATACTTGGAAATACGATGTGTGCTGGATACTAGAAATGCTCTGATACAATTTTTCCTTCCCGATATCGAGTATGTTACCTGAACTTTGCATATCAACTGATATCAAATAACAATCTGATACCAGCTGGTTAGAAAATACTTCAATAATATTATTTTTTAATCGTTATATTACTAACCCTGCATGGATGTGCTTGCTATAATTGTTGGACAGGGTCCCATTTTGGGGCTAATAAATTACTTGATATCAGATTGGTGCATAGACTTGCGTAATGTCGATACCCGATCCAGCACTTTAGGCTCTATTGGAGCCAATTTGTTATTGGTATTGGTACCGGGACAAACCTACTACAACCAACATGCAATGCCTGAATGTACCTAAGTACATTAAATCCAGTACTTCAGTCCAAATTTGAGGTACTTCTACTTTAACTGACCATTTCTATTTATGATACTTGCTACTTCAATACATTTAGATGGAATCCACTAAATTACTTTACTGACTAATAAATTATATATAAATGTATCATGTTAAAGAGACAGTTCATGCAAAAATGAGATCACTGGCCTGTAGTGCTATTTATCCATTCTAGACTGGTGTGAGTTTCAGAGTTTTAGAGATATCAGCTGTAGAGATGTCTGCCTTCTCCCCAATATAATATACTAAATGACACTCGGCTTTTGACGCTCAAGGATTTCACAGCAGAAAGAACATATTTTCTACATGAAACTGCTCACAACAAAGTCTGCGAATTATCTTGAGTGACAGGGTCATGATTTTTGTAAAGAGACATTGCTGTTGAGCCTTTTAAATATGTTTTTTGGTGCTTTGAGCACCACAAGTGCCATCTAATTCCATTACATTCCAGAGAAGGCAGACATCTCTACAGCTGATATCGCCAAAACACAGCAACTCACACCAAAACTATCTACATGGATATCGAGCACTACAAGTAAGAGAAATATATGTTTGTTTTAAATTTTAGGGTGAACTGTCCCTTTAAGTAACATTTGGAATACAGGCACTTTTACATTGTTACCACCACCTTTACTTAAGTAAAGGTGTATCTTTTTTCTCCATTGACCCCATGTCACTTGCTTACTAAATACTCACTCACACTACGGCTGGATGATATAGACTAAATTAAATATCACAATATTTTTGACCAAATACCTCAATAGCAACAATATTGATGGGATGACAGCTGGTGTTTCACAAAATATTAACACAATTAGAACAACCCTAACCCTAACCTTTTGAAAAATAATCATTAGTAATGTGAATATAATGACTAAGTGGGTAACAGCAAATAATAGAACAGCTAGAACAGTCTGGCAAGTTCAGAAAATGACATCACTTAATTGTACAACAACAAGACAACAACTCACACAGTAACTCATTCATTCCTAGCGGTCTGCGTTATGTCCCTTTAATTTTTAGCAAATCAAGCTTTCATCATTACTTAAAATCAGAAATACCTTCATAAGCTTCATGATTCAATAGCAACGATCTCAATATTCACAAGCTTACAAAAATGTTACATTTTCTTCATGTTTCAACCAGTTTTGTTTCATACTGAACTAACACATAACAGAGTGTAGCAGGCACAAGTCAAACTTCTCTCTCCCTCTAACTCCCTGTTGTGCTGAACTCTCTCAGACTTAACGCCCTGACCCTTCATAATCACACAAATAATTTGGCCACTGAGGCCTACTTTCACCTCCAAAACAAACACTTCTCTCACTGTGTGATCTATTATTAAAAGGCAGGAGTGTGG